>JADKXX010008892.1:0-23117 GCA_017310255.1 Butorides virescens
AACAAAAACAAAGAGGAGGAAAAAGGGAGGTGGCGGGGGGGGTGGGGGGGGGAGGGGGGGGGGTACCGCCCCCCCCACTCCCCCTAGCGCAGACCTGAGGTACTTTGTCCTTCGTGTGTACAGATAAATTATATATAAAACTCACTTTGGATACGAGCTGTGGCGTGGCCTGTGGGGCGGGGGCGGCCGGGCCCGGTGAGGGGGGCCTGGGCCCCGCTGGGGGGGGGGGGGGGGCGAGGTTCCGGGGCAGGGCCCTGAGGTGCGGGCCGGGCTCCGGGGCCACGGAAGGGCCGGGGCGGGGCGCGGGGGTCACGGGAGGTCCGGGGGGGGGGGGGGGCGGGGGCGGCGCCCCCCCCCCCCCTTCCCCCGTCAGAGCGCGCAGGCGCCACCCAACGCGCATGCGCCGTAGCGGCTCCTCCCCTGCCCCGCCCTGTGACGCGGCCGTACGCGCGCGCCACCGCCCTGTGACGCCTTGCGTGCGTCCCGTGCGTGCGTTGCGTGCGTGCGTGCGCGCGCGGGCGCAGATCGCCATGGAGGCCTCGGCGGGCGGCGGGGCCGGCGGCGCGGCGGGGCGGCGCTGGTACTTCACCCGCGAGCAGCTGGACCGCAGCCCCTCGCGGCGCGCCGGGCTCGACCCCGACAAGGAGCTGTCGTACCGGCAGCAGGCGGCCAACCTGCTGCAGGACATGGGGCAGCGGCTCAACGTGTATCCGGCCGCGCTAGGCCGCGCGGCCTGCGCTTGGGGGCCGCCGCCGCGGGGCGGGCCGGCCCGGCAGCGGGGAGAGATGGGCCTGGCCGCGGCGGGAGCTAGGCCCGGGAGCGGGGAGGGCCGCCTCCGGCCCGGGAGCCGGGAGAACCGAGTGCGTTTCGGGAGCGGGGAGAGCTGTGCCGGGGTGCGGGGAGGGCCAGGCCCGGCTCGGGAGCGGGGAGGGCCAGGCCCGGCTCGGGAGCGGGGAGAGCTGTGCCGGTGTCCCGGGAGGGCCAGGCCCGGCTCGGGAGCGGGGAGAGCTGAGCACCTTTTGGGAGCGAGGCCCGGCCCGGTGCCAGTGGGGCGTAGGGGAGTTGAGGGCGCTGCTCAGGGGTCGTCGTCGGGACCGTGTGTTTCCTTAACCGCCCCATCAGCTCCCAGCTCACCATCAACACCGCCATCGTGTACATGCACCGCTTCTATATGGTGCAGTCCTTCACCCAGTTCCACAGGAACGTAAGTGTGCTGGGGTCTGGCGGGGGAGGGGGTGCTGGGAACCCCTCCAGCCCTGCTGCTGCCTGGCAGCCAGCTCGGGGGATGAGATGGTGGGACTGTCCCTGGGGAGGGGGCTTGGAAAAGGGAAGGGTGGTTTGTAGCTGCCGTAGTCACCAGAGATCCTTTTGTCTCCTGGTGGTGTTTGGACTTGTGCAGGCTTTGTTTCCTAGAGGAATGTTTGTTTTAGGCCTGAGAATTAGCTTAATTTATTTGCTTTAATCTTGAACGTACCAACTTTAAAAAAATATTGTTTGTTTGTTTTTCTGAAGTCGGTGGTACCAGCAGCTCTATTCTTGGCAGCCAAGGTGGAGGAGCAGCCTCGTAAGCTGGAGCACGTAATCAAGGTAGCACATGCCTGTCTGCATCCCCAGGAAACGCCTCTAGATACCAAGAGCGAGGTAAGTGTCGAGATCGGAGAACTGGGCTCTGATGTGAGGAGCGGAGGCATGAGGAATGGGAATGGCGGAAGCGTGCTGCATCCCGAATCGTGTGGCTACAGCGTCTCATTAAATCGGGTTCAGCAGTACCTGCTCTCTAAGCGAGCAGCTGTGTCCTAGGATGGTCAGTGACAGCTTTTCAATTCGACTGCTCTTACGCTACTGAGAGCTTTTTGGCTTCTGTACAGCAGAAGGCTTTTCTTCCCTGCTCTGTGGCAACCTCTCTTCTGTTCTCCTCTGCTGTGCTGCTGAAAATGTGACTCGGATGTTTGCCGTATAACAGTGTCTGCGTGAAAAGCTTCTGAGGAGGGCATGGATGTTGGCTGCTGCTGCGATTGAGTAGTATCTGTGGCAGAGCAGAAGGTGGTGTGCGCAGTTGGGTCTGTTCTGTCCCCACACGCTTAACGGTGGGTTAATTAAAAACGTTGCTGATTCCCCATCTCTCGAGACAGCCCGTCTTGCCTGGAACTGAGCAGCCAACCCTGCTGAAAAGGGGCAGCTTTATCCAGGAAAGCTTAAGGAATAATAATAATAATAATAAAAAAAAGCAGCTAATTCCTCTCCTGTACTGCTCATATAGCCATCCCATGCAGTGCGAGGGACCAGGACTGAGAGGGCCACTGTGGATCCCGAAGCAGCCACCCCCTAGCAGAAGCACTAGCGGGGGAGCGGGTCCACCCCAGCACTCTGCTTTCTCTTTTCTGGCAGGGAATCTGTGCCAGTTCCCCCAGTGCAGATCGGCATAAAGATTCCCCTTTGCTATTTTTGCCTCCCTGAGAAAAGGGTGTTAGAAATGTGCAGGCTTTATACGGAGTGCCTCATCGTGAGTAACTTGCCTGTCCTCTCAACCCCAGGCTTACCTGCAACAAGCCCAAGACCTGGTCATTCTAGAGAGCATAATACTGCAAACCCTGGGTAAGTTTTTCAAAGCGGACGGGCTGCCACACGAATCCCAGACCCAGGAGTGTTCCGCAGAGCGGAGAGCCTAACCGCACAGTCTTCTCCACAGCTGGAGGGCAGATGTACAGCTGGCCAGTGGGAGAGCAAGAGCCCAGGCAACAAACTCTATTTTTCACACCCACTCCTGTTTTCCTTTTAACATCCATTTTTTCAGGTGTAACTTGTGTCAGGCTCAGAGAAATTAAAGTGTGGAAGTGTGGCTCGTCTCTTCCCCCCGCCTCCCCAACAGGTTTTGTACCGCTTGGACGCCAGTCGCTGTCCTCTGTTGTGCTGTTGAACTGGATGATGCTCTAGTCCTGTGGCCAGGAAGCAGTTTGCCCTGAGAGATGTCTAACAAAACCTGGGTTGAAAGTTAATATTTTGATCAGATAGCTGAACATGGGGGGAAAAAAAAAACCAAACCAAAACCAGGTTTTCGGGGGTTTTGTTGAAAGTAGAAGCCGGAGCTTACGTTTAGGGCTGTGGCTGTTGGATCTGGTATCCCATTCCTTTCTAAAATGTACTGTTAAAACGTGTTTTTACTAACATAACGTTCCCTTTCAGAGACAGTTTGTAGGTAGCGTTCCACTCCAAAACACTCAGTGCTTTTGTTATTTCTGGCTTGGTTCCGAGTGAGTGCCACCAGTCCCTCCCTTGCAAGGGGACAGGAGGGGCAGGGGTGGCCACGAGTTGCACGCGCTGGCCTGGCAAGCCAGTGGCTAAACTGTGAGCCCAGTTCTGTAACAACTCGGTTTTCCAGTTGCCTTTTTTAACGTCCCGGTTCTTCTAGAATGTTCTGCATGGGATGAACCAAATCTGTTGCACACATGGACCGGTTGGAATTTTTTTTTTCTTCATCTTTAAAACATAATGCCCAAACTGAATAGGAAACTGAAGCGAGGATTAAGTTCAGTTGTCTTTAGTGCTGCAGGCTCCTTCAAAGGGAAAACGTCTGCTTCCTCTTAGCTTTTTGGGTGACAGAAATTCCTTTGAGCAGATGCCATTGTCTTCTCCTTCCTCCCAGCTGCTGTAAGAGGCTTTGTCCTGCTATTTTTAAAATCCTTAATAGTTGTTTTGTTTTCAGTGAGGTCTTTTCAAGCGCAGAAGTCATTTAGCTGCTTGGAGGTCTGGCAGCAGCAGTGACCTTCGGGTTTTGTGACTGGAGAACTTGAGTCTTCTGGATACAGGAAAACGGGCTCCTCTATTCCTGCTTGCCTCCGAGCAGAGAGCAGGGGCTGTAGGAGGGAAGGGGAGAAGGCCTTGTCCCCCAGGAGCAGGAAATGTGGGGTTCGTAGATCCGTGGGGGTGTGCCGCTGGTTTTCTGATGGCCGTATGTCTGTGTTCTTCCAGGTTTTGAGATCACTATTGACCACCCTCATACCCACGTGGTGAAGTGCACACAGCTAGTGCGAGGTAAGCGATGTCAGACATCGGGTGCCTGTGGCATCTCCGCTGTGTAACCTCAGCCCGATAGAGAAGAGCTGTGAAAATAACGTGGCAGTGTTTAGCTGGGATTGCCTGAGAATGTGCCTGCAGTCCGTCTCTGATAACCGTAACGAATGTCAAAACAGAGGCAGTTGCAAATGACTGATGCGATGTTGTGGCTCTGCTGAATCACGCAAAGCTCTCTACGTACAGTAATTTCTAAAATCCTTTTAGCTGTGGCGTAGGGTTAGCCAAACCGTGGTGGCGAGAGGCCCCTGGTTCTTGTGCTAAAGTGGAATAATGTTTGTCAGGGCATGCAGACTAACGCCCTGCTTTTTCCTGTTCTCTTTCAGCCAGCAAGGACTTGGCGCAAACTTCCTATTTCATGGCTACCAACAGGTTATTATTTTTCAATTGATTCATATTTGACAGAGGGTCTTATCTGGAGGAGATGTGCTACTGGTGACCCCTGGGGTGTTGGTCAGCCTACGAGCAACTGGGGATCGCTTGGTTTAGTTCAGGAAGAGCAGGAATCCTTTTTCCTTGCTAGCTGCTGGTCAAAAGCAGCTGCAGAATTGGCCATATAAGTGAGGCAGATGGGATGCTCAGGATCTTCACTACTGTTTGTTTTTTTTTTTTATGGGGAGTTAGGCAGTTGTGGAAGTTAAAACAAACCCCCAGACCATGAAGGTAGACTTGAAAGGAATAGATCAGTTCTTACGTTCTTAGTACCTAGGTGTCAGAGTTTTCACTGAACTAGGTGCTCTGCAGATTGCCAACAAATACGGTCTGTACCCCAAAGAAAGCTGGTCTAGAGTTTTATAAAGGGAGAAAAAGGGCAGTTGCATGCAGGTGTGAGGCGTTGCAAGAGAAAACGATAGCTCTGGCTGGCCTGCGTGACCCGACAGACAATGCCATAGGTGGAGTCTTGGAAATGAAAAAAGCCCCTGGGTTTTTTTCACCTTGAGAAGCCTGGGTAGTTTTGTCACTAGATTTTCACTGCAAGGCTGATACCAGCCCTCGTGTTGGCACTGCTGACATCTGGGGTTTTTTTAAATTTAATCACCTGGATTCGGGCAAATCACTGATTTAATGTTTGGAACAGGCCAGGTTGTGGACACGGGAGATCTTGTGGTTTTGTGAAAGAGCTTGCAGAAGTGAAAAGATGGGAGAACAAGGTGGTTTGGGTACTAGCACAGGTGAAGCTGCAGGGTTGGAGAACACTTCCGAGCCCTGGCCAAGCTGGCAATGTGTGTGGCCTTGGGCGAGTCGTTTCTCTCCTCTCTGCCTGTCAGAGGTGTTACCTGCTCACCTCCACAGCGCGCTGGCAGAATTGTTTGTTGCCGGTGCTCTGTAGCTCCAAAGGGCACCGTGTGGGTGTCCTGCATAAACGAGCGTAAAGGGAAGGTGGTGTTAGTAATGTGTGGGTAAATCCAGCCTCGAAATGTGTTTTATCCCTGCAGCAGTAATTGCAAAACCAAGGAATTACAAGTTAAGGTTGTACTTGAAAGAAATCTGGGCAGGAAGTAAGAAATGTGGCCAGGCAGCCTCAATTTTGCCTTAAAGTGATGCCATGATTAAGGTGCTTAAGTGATGAACTGGATTTATCGGGCGTAGCTATGGATGTTTAACTTCTGTTTCCTTCTGGTGTCATTGTGGGGCAGAGTTCAGGCTCTCTGTGCACCTCAACTTTGCTTCTTACCTTGGCAGACTGGAGAAAGGCTCTGAATTTCCTGGGTTTGACTTCGTGGTATATGGATAAATACAGTACCCGTGAAATGGCTTCAGACTTTTTGGCTCTAGATGCGTATCTCCGCGTTGCATTGATGGAAAAATATTTAAGTAACCCGAGTGTGGCGAAGAAATGCAGATAATGCCATCCTGCAGCTGCACGTAGATGCTCAGTGGCGCCGTTCCCATCAAGCGCTCTTTGAAAGGGCCGATTCACGAGTGTGACAGTGGGTAAATCCTGCACTCGGCTTGCTGTCACGTTTTTTGAGGCTCAGTGGACCTGGCGTTCCTGCAGGTCGAGAGTAGGATGCTTGCTTAGTCCGTCGGTTCTGTTCTCAGTGCTACCTAGACCTTCCAGTGCTGACGTCTGAGCTATCGTGTGGCAGATTAATTTACTAATGAAAATGCTTGATAAGTGGCCAGGCTCCCTTTTAGGCGCTCTCGAGTCACTCCAGCATATGGTCCTATTCACAGCCGAAGCTTCAGTGCTTTTCCTAAAAATGATTTGGGAAAGACCAGACCCTTCCTAAAAGCCGGAGAGGGCCAGTTTGCTCCTTGAATGCCATCCCAGGAGTTGCACTTGGAAGCGTCTCAGTTCCTTCTCAGCTTGAGCAGAGCCTGCAGCAGAGGTGGGGGCTGGCAGGTCACCCAGCCCCTTGCTTCCTCCCTCGGAGGAGGGCTCGAGCGGGGCGGCAGCGTGCCTCGCTGCTCCTGCCTGAGCTGCGGAGCCTTGAGCTGACAGAGTTGCCTGGACCCAAATTATCCGCAGCAGAACAGGGAAGGAACAAGCAAATCGGTGGAGCGGGATAGAGACGCCTGTAACAGTAGGGTTGTACTGGGGGAGGAATGGCAGGGACTTCCCCCACCACGTCCACCTCTTGCACAGCGTCTGTTCAGTGGGCGATTGCGAGTGCTGAAGTTCAGGCTTGGGAGTTCATGGCTTTTTGTTTCTCTCTCCCTGCTGGTGACGTCAGCCTGCACCTGACCACCTTCAGCCTGCAGTACACCCCTCCCGTTGTGGCCTGCGTCTGTATCCACCTGGCTTGTAAGTGGTCCAACTGGGAGATCCCAGTCTCCACGGACGGGAAGCACTGGTGGGAATACGTTGATGGCACTGTAACTCTGGAGCTCTTAGATGGTAAGTTTTGGAGCGAGGTTCCCCCCCAAAGGCTCTTACATTATTTTGGCATCTCTGTTCCTGGGTCTGCCGTTCAAACACGGCCGCCGGCCGGTTCATGGACTCCAGGACTTCAGGTCTTGCCAAGGTTTCCAGTGCAGCAGCAGCTTCTATGGTACAACAGAGATGGCAAAAGGCGCACAGTGAGATGAGTTTAAATGTGGTCAGTGATACTAGTTCTCAGTATTTCCCCTCCTGGAGTAGCTCCATCTCACCAGTAGCTCCACTCATCAATAAGTAGGGGGTTGCCTTGATGGATTAGTCTTCGTCTGCTTGCCTCTGACCCTCTTGCTTGGGTTTGTGTTTCCTCTGCAGAACTGACTCATGAATTTCTGCAGATCCTTGAGAAAACTCCCAACCGGCTTAAACGTATCCGGAACTGGCGGGTAAGAATCTGCGCTGGACCGCGGGCGCTTGCAGGAGAACGCGGGCTCTGATTTCTTCTGTGTGCATGAGGCCGTGTGGCACCTCTGGCGTTAAAATGCGAGACGGGATCTGAAGGGCATGTGTGGGGGGAAATCCAAACACTGTATGCCTGCAAAATGTCGCTTCATCGCTTGAGTTCGTCTGTTCTGCGTTAATGCTGTAGAGACCTTGGTTTTTCAACTGCTCTAGCAACTCCACTTGCAGTGGTTGGGTCTTTTCCCACAAGGAAAGTGGGATCAAAGTTGGGGGGGCAAAGTGGATCTGTCTTGAAATGAGAACTTGCGCCGTACCGGGTGGGCTGCTTGCATCAAACCAGCTCCAGTGACAGCCCAAAGGAAATGACCGGTCGCTGCTTTTATTCCAGGCCACTGAAGCAGCCAAAAAGTCAAAGGCTGATGACCACGGTGAAGATGAGAGCCTGTCGGAGCAGACGATCCTCAACATGATTTCCCGGAACAATAGTTCAGACATGAACATCGCTGGGTTAATGAGCATGTCAACATCCTCAACCGCTGGAGCAGGGCCTTCTCTGCCGGCTACGGCGGACTTGCCCAGCGACCAGAGCAGTGTGGATATGTCCCAGCCTGAGCACTGGCTGTCCCAGCATCCTCCACCCAAGCTGGAGACTGGCCAGAGTCACAGGACTAACGAAAGCTCGTCGGCTGCTGAGCATCCTTTGCAGCAAGATGGCGCTGGTTATCAGAAGCAGAGTGGCAAGAACGCCCCGTCGGCCAAAGTGTCGCTCAAGGAGTACCGGGCCAAGCATGCCGAGGAGCTGGCGGCACAGAAGCGGCAGCTGGAGAACATGGAGGCCAACGTGCGGTCTCAGTACGCTTACGCCGCGCAGAATCTCCTGGTCCAGCAGCAGCGGGAGAGGGAAGTCCAGCAGGACAGCAACCCCTCTCCAATCATCCCGAAAATCCCCATCGCTGGCCCAGAGAACCCCGAGCGCCCTCCCGGCCCTGAAAAGATTGACAAAGCCTCGGCTCTGAAGCTGAGGATTCTGGTGGCAGGCGGAGGTGGGGAGAGGCCACTCCCATCCAAGCAAGAGGAGATAAAAATGCGGATCAAGGTGCCAACCGCTGCAGACAGGCACGGCTCCTCGGATGAGAGCAGCGGCAAGAACCGGGAGCACAAGGAGAAACACAAGGGCCACTCTTCCAACCACCACCACCACCACCACAACCACCACTCTCACAAACACTTGCACGCCCAGCTTGGCACCGGCCCCAGCAGCGTGGCAAACAAGCGGCCGGGAGACTCTAAACACAGCAGCCAGCCTAGCGCCGTGCCCCACAAAAGCTACGGTCCCCTCGCCTCTTCCCGCAAGAGGCCCCTGCCAGAGGAGGCCGCAGCCACGGCCATGGCCACGGCCGCAGCTCACGAGCACCAGCCCAAAGTCAGCAAAGCCTCCAAGGGCCCCGGCATGCCGTTCCCTTACCCCCACCTCCCCGGGGCGGCCCACCTCCCAGGGCACAGCTCGGATGCGGGCAGCCTCCCTTTACCCCAGGCCAGCAAAGCCCGGGGCACCCACAGCAAATCGGACAAGGGTCCCACGGGGGCCAACGGGCACAACGCCAACCAGGCCAGTGACTACCAGGATACGGTCAATATGCTGCACTCGCTGTTGAGCGCGCAGGGCATGCAGCCCACCCAGCCCCCTGCCTTCGACTTCCACTCGTACGGCGAGCTCTTGAACCCCCGGGCTTCCACCAGCTCCAGAGCTGCCGCCAACACGGACAAGCCCCGACCACCCCCCCTGCCCTCAGAACCGCCCCCCCCGCTGCCCCCGCTGCCCAAGTAAAGCCCCTTTTTACTACTGAGTTTGTAACAGAGCCCCAGCCCAAACCTGGGCTGCCCCTGCGGGGGGCCTGAAAGGGCTTGTTCGATCTCTACTGCCTCACGAAGAACTATTTTATTATATAACTTTTATTATTGATATTTAGAGCGCGGAGTTGTTGAAGCTGTGAAAGGATAAGAAACCCTTTCTCTGTTCCCTGCTCCCTCCCCCATCGACTTCCAGTTAGTGGTGGGCTCTGTCCCTGCTGGAACTAAAGCCCCCTCTGGGGAACACGCATTGTGGGGGGGGGCTGGGGGGTATTTAAAATATGTCACAGAAAATTTAAGATGTTTTACAAATAATTTAAGCAGTAACTTATATCTTAGTGTTTTGTTCCTTTTAATTCTGTGGTGCTGCGGGGGACCCCAGGGGGTGTTTAGGGCGGCTTGGCAGGTGGCTCCGCTTGAGCTGTTGGTGACAGAAAGGGGGTTCAGGAGGTTTTGGGGGATGGAGGGGAGGCGGTGGTGTGAGGGAAGGGCAGGGACCGGAGACCACTCGGGCCGGGGGGGTGAGGGAATCCCAGCTGCAGCGTCCGTGGGGGGACAGGAGCTGCTCTACCTGCTGGGGGTCTGGTTTCCTCACTCCAAAAGCTGCTCTGGTTTTGGGATCCTGTCTCTGTCCCTTGCTCCGCTCCTGTGGGTCCCACCGCTTCCGCTGGAAACCCTGGCCATGGTGGGGCTTCAGGGGCAGCGCCTGTGCCCAGGGCTGCTGGGGGCTTGCGGTGCCCTGTCAGGGTGTTGAACAGCCAGAGCTGAGGTGACTGCTTGGGGGCACTCTGCCCAGGGCTGTCCCCCCCCCCTCCATGGCTGTTTTTTGGATGAGCAGTGCTGAGCGAGGACACGATGCCAGGCTGTGCCCGAGAGCAGAGCAGCCCCATGCTGGGAGCGGGCTGGCTGGTCCTGCCGCGGGTGGTGCGGCCAGCGCGTGGGGAGCCGGGTTTAGGCGTGAAATGGCGGTGGTGGGCTCGGTCGGGGTCGATCTGGAGGGGCGCAGCGTGGTGTGTTCCCAGCAGGGCACGGGGTGAGGCCGTGCTGGCTGGAATGGCTGCCGCACCGGGGCCGCTCTCCCGGGGGATCCCGTCGGCGCGTGGCTGCAGCTTTTCCCGTGACCTCGAACCCGGGGCCTGGGCAGCCACCGCGTTTGGTTGAATGTTTGAGAAAAGCCGATTTCCTTTGTTCTCAGACTTTACTTTTCCAACCTTCAATAAATGTACTGTCTCCCTACGCTTTTGTGAAACTCTTGTTCTACATCAAGCTTGTTTTTAAGAGCAACCGGTGCTGCCGACCCTTGCCAGCGCCTCCGCTGCTGGTAACCCACCCCCGCGCTTTTGGGTACGTTTTTTATGTTTCGGGCTCCCAGCAAAGGCCTGTCCCTCGCTTCCCCCGGCTGCTTTTGGAGCCCGTGTGGGTGGCTGTGCTAGCTGGTCCCCGGTTGTAGGGCTTTGCAGCGAATCGCTCGTTCTTCCCTTTCCATTAAGTGGCGGGAGGCAACGTCTGTCAGCAGCCGTCCCGGGAAACCGGGAGGGGACGGGGTAGAGCCGGTGGTGGTGGGGGGACTCTTAGCCCGCGGCTGGTGCCCTGGGACGAAGCCGCTGTCCCTGGGTCTACCGGGAGCTTCCCCCTTCCCGGAGCCGAAGCCCAAACCCGCTCCCGTCTCCCCGCCCTCGCTCGGGGCCAGCAAATCCCGGTCCCGCCGCGCCCACGTGGCGGCTTCCCGCCGCGCCGCCTTCACGTGACCCCCGGGGGCGTGGCTAGTCCCTGCGGAGTGACGGCGGACTCGGCCAACCGCGCGCGGCACCGCCCCCGAGCCCGCCGCGGATTGGCGGCCGGGCGGGCCATTGAGGTGGTGGGGCGGGCGTGCGGCGAAGCAGCAGGGAGGCTGAGGCGGCAGCGAGGTAAGATGGCGGCGGCGCCGCCCGCCCCGAGCGGGGCTCGCGCAGCCCTTGGCCGCCACACCTGTGCGCTCCCCCGGAGCCCCTCCGCCCCGCACCGGCCGAGGGGCCGGTTCCCCCCCCGCCCTCCGCTCCGGCAGCGCTGCTTAGGCCCCCCCCGGGAGCGCCCCTCACGCCCGCCGCCCGCGGACAAAATGGCGGCGCCGGCGCGGCCGGGCGGCACGACTGCGCATGCGCGGGGCCTGGGCGCGGGGCGGGTGGCAGAGCACGTGCGTGGGGGGGGAGCGGGGCCTGCACCGGGAGCGGGGGGTGGGGGGCACCGGCAGCCGCAGTGGGCACCGGGAGGCGGGGATGGGCACGGAGGGGCTCGGGGGGGCTGCGTGGGGCGCCCTGGGCGGGAGGGATCCTGTACCGGGCGCCGTGGGGCCGGTGAGGAGGCGCGCGGGGCAGGGGCGAGCGCTGGGCCTGGCGGCGGGCAGGGCTGGGAGCGGGGGCCCGCTGAGGAGGGGGCCGTGAGCTGGGGGGCAGAGGAGGCCCTGACGGGACGGGGCTTGGGTTAGGCCTTAGGAGGCTGGTGGGCTGCGCAGGGGGGGAGCGGCGTCCCCTGGGAGGGTGCGGAGCTGTGGGATTCGTGCGCTGGGAGAAAGGGGTCCAGCACTGGGGTGATGGGGGCAGGGGGGTGGGTACCTCTGGGACGTGTTTCCCCCCGCCACAGTGCTGGCAGGCAGTGCTGCTTGTGCCCACGCCCTGGCATGGATGTTCCTGCTTGGTAGCTCAGGTGAGTGAGATGTGTTCCATTCTGCGCAGAAGTGGGGCTGCTGCAAAGCTAAAAGTTCCCTCAGACTTCGGAAGAAATTGTCTCTATAGGAGCAACTTCATCTCCCACCTCTTCAGGGAGGTCAAAGAGTTTTATTCAGATGCATTAGCAGATGTTAGTAGATGCTGCTTCTCTTTCTTCTTATCAGTAGTTCATTTCTTTTAACTGGTCTGCATCTCTCGAGCAGGTGTTGGCATGAACAGAATTCGGATCCATGTTTTGCCATCGAGCCGAGGACGCCTCACTCCTGTGCCGCGGCCGCAGGAGCCTCTGTCATGTGCCTTCACCCACCGCCAGTGCTCCCAGCCGCGGCTGGAGGGGCAGGAGTTTTGTATTAAGCACATTCTTGAAGATAGGAGTGCCCCTTTCAAGCAATGCAGCTATGTTTCAACAAAGAATGGAAAGCGGTGTCCCAACGCTGCGCCCAAACCGGAGAAGAAGGATGGGTGAGTACCTTTGTCTCCTGCTTCTCCGGTTCTGTACCATATAGAATTAAGATGGGCTGGAAAAGGTCTTTCTGATTCAGCTGCTGCACTTATGTTACCTCAGACAAGGGGCTCCCTCTTTCTGAAGTGTTTTTAAGCTAGAAAAAGACGGTGAGTGCTGGACCTTGCGAGGAGCCCTGCAGGCCTGCCGGGCCGCTGCTTTCTGCCATCAGAAGGTGGCTGCAGTGATCCAGGTCCTTTGTAAGAGCTGTGCGTGCACCCACGCGGTGCTGTCCCTCCGCCCAGTCCAGCAAATTTAACTTGCCGCTGCCTGTGCTTACGGATAATCCTCGGCACAGATACCCTGGTCATGCGTTATGTGGAGTTGATGACCTGGTTGTGCTTCTTGTTCTCTGATGCATATGAAATGTTCTGACTGCTATGGATGGAAGGACCCCGAATGCTTATCGACATGCAGTAAGCACGTCAGCAGAGTGCAGTTTCCCTTACGGGAGCGTCGACCCACGTTTTGTTCTCAGAGGTTATGGGGATGTGGATAGTGGTAGTCTTTGTTCTGCCCTTGGTCCCTCTGCGATGAAAAGGATCCACCTGACGCAGGCCAGCATGCTCTGCGTGGAAACTTGAGAGTCCAGCGTGAATGTTTGGAAGCGGAGGAGCTCACCTGGCTGGCTTTGAGTAAAAAGCTCATTTCTCTCCCTGCTGTGGTGCCGTGTGGCTGCCGGCTCCGGTGCCAGAGGTGCCGTTTCAGCGGTGGTGTGTGGTCTGTGAGCCGCCCGGGCGCCTCTGGCATTTCCAAGCTGTGCCTGCAGCCAGTGGCGCTCTCTGTGAGAGGGCTGTAGAGGGGATGTGCTTTCCAGGTGCAGGGAACTTTTCTCACTGTATCGCTTGTTCTTTCTGCTGGCTGAGGGCTTGGAGCTGTAATGAGCTTGCAATTTGTTCCCGCAGCATGTCGTTCTGTGCGGAGCATGCCCGCAGGAACACGCTGGCGCTCCAAGCTCAGATGAAGAAGTCCAATCCTGGACCTGTGAGCGAGACTCTCCTTTGCCAGCTTAGCTCTTATGCCAAGACAGAGCTGGGCTCCCAGACCGCAGAGAGCAGCCGCAGTGAAGCCAGTCGGATCCTAGGTAAGAGTTGAATGTGAAAACCCGTGAGAGAGGACTTGGAATCCTCCGTTCTGTGAGGAAACGCCAGGAATACCACTTCCTAAATCCAGTGAAAAAAGGATCCCAGGGGTCTGTGGGTGAAAGATTGTGTTCAGTAAACCCTGGCGCGTCTCGTCTGCCACTGGCTATAGACAAGTCACCCCACCCCACCAAAATCCTGCAGGTTTTTTTCCCTTGCAGTTGTGGAGTATTCTACGTTAGCTAGCTTCCCTCTTTGCTGGGTTGGTCTCTAGCGGTGCCCATCAAATACTGGCTCAGTGCTGAGCTTCCCGTCTTGCGGGGTTGCTCGGTGGGGCCAGCCAGCAGTTTGTGGTTCCCAGGTGGGCATGAGCATCGCTCCACGGGAGCGGTGTGTTTTGGCTGCGCCCAGTTGCTGGGTTTCCTGTTGTCCCATGTCACTTGCTCACCGTGCTGGGGAGAAGAAGTCTCTCCTGGCAAGAGGCAGAGCTGGTTCTCCTCTGTGTGGCTGTGAAGCTGAACTCCTGGGGTCCCTGGTTATCCTGTGCCGGAGCAGCGAGCGCTGGGACGTAGGGCAGCGTCCTGTTGCTCAGGGCGATTTGTCTTTTCAGATGAGGACAGCTGGAGCGACGGTGAGCAGGACCCGATCACAGTGGACCAGACGTGGCGAGGGGACCCAGACAGCGAGGCTGACAGCATTGATAGTGACCAGGAGGATCCCTTGAAGTAAGTTGGGTGCTGGTGGCTGTGGGCTGCTTAAGCGTGTAGAGCGTTCTGAGCTCAGTGTAGTACCAGGGGAGATGGTGGTTTTGTTAAAGAGTGGCTTTATTAATGGTGCTGCAGTTGGACTTTGTGCCTCAGCAAGTGTGAATGCTCGTAAGTCTTGGACCTGGTGACTCTTCCGTGAAGTATTGATGGTCACCCCCTTCAGTGTGGCGTGGTCCATTCAGCAGCAGTCTCTGAGTGATCTTTGAAATGAAAAATAAATCTGTAAAAATCAGTATTTCTGCTTGTCACCCACTGATTTGTCTAATCCAGCCCTGCTCAGCTGGTGCTGCTGAGAACATCCATGTCATTCCATCAGGAGAACAGCCCCGGGGGACCCCCAGGAACTTCACCCTGTTTGTGTGGGTGTTTTTCAGGCATGCTGGCGTATACACAGCCGAGGAGGTGGCTTTGATCATGCGAGAGAAGCTGATCCGCCTGCAGTCTCTCTACATCGACCAGTTCAAACGACTCCAGCACCTTCTGAAGGAGAAGAAACGCCGATACCTGCACAGCCGCAAGGGAGAACATGAAGCCATAGGCAAGTACTGGTACAGGTAGTCACTGGTCCATATTCGTCTGGCTGAGGGCACAGCGCTTCTCTGGAACATACAGAACTCTACATTAAAAATAAAAAAGGGGGTTTTTGTGCCCTTTGTAGGAGCAGATTTCAGAGCAGAGCTGTCTGGGTAAGGGTGAGAATGACCCTAGGACCGAAACTCGGTTAGAAAAGGTATTTCTGTGGTTGGCCTCGTGCCTGGAGATTGGTATCGTCTGGGCTAGAAAGGTTGCTGGATTTCTTTGCTCTTCAAAGTGTTGCCAGGAAATGAGACTACAAAGTGAATTCTGAGGCAAAAGTTCTTTTTTTTTTTTCTTTTTTTGTATGGGATTTCCTGGTTTTGTTTTTATAAACAAAAATTCTATTAATCTGTAAGGTCCTGTCCACATCGCAGAAGTTTGTGTCAGTTGTTACACCAGTACTGCTGTCAGGCCGTGCTCCTCCTGAGCACGGATGCGACTTTCCCTTGGAGAAACGCTTCTGCCTCCGTTGGGTTTCTCCCTGTGCACCACCCTCTCTGGGAGGCAGGAGTTCATAGTTCGGCGGAGGCAGGGCCAGGTTGTATAACTGCTTGCAAGCATTGCAGCGCGGAGAATGCTTTCTCTAGCATCGTCCTAAAATAGCTTCTCCTGGAAAATGGCATAATACAGCTCGGTCTCAAATAAAAATAACTGGAAGTTTGGTACATAACAATTTTGTAGAACTCTTTTTAGCAAACCAGTAATAGAAAAGCAGATCCCGAGTGTTGCCCTGTAATTACAGCTGGGAGTGCTTACTGGAAGCTTCCAGAACTTGCACAGGAGCGAGCTGAAATTTAGCAAAGTGCTATTCTGCCTGCAGAAATCACAATGGACTTTTTTGAGCGTCCAAATTTTTTTTGAAAGACGCTTGAAAATACTCAGTTGGCTCCTCGTGTGCTCAGAGCAGTTGGGATAAGTTTTGGGATGGAGTCTGTTTTGTCATCCTCTTCTGTAACCGAAAGATGTGCTTTGTGTTTATATGTGCAACTCTCGCTGCTCGTTTGCTCCGTGCATTGACATCTGTGTCATTAGTCAGCTGTGGGAGCTCTCAAAGTCTGATTTTTGGCTCTCAATACCAAAAAAAAAATAAATGGAAGGACGCGGCGGGTGGGGTGGTATTTTCTGACCCCTCCCTTGCTCCCTGCAGGCAGCAGCCTTCTGACGGGCCCGGAGGGGCTGATGCCCAAGGAACGTGAGAACCTGAAGCGCCTGAAGTGCCTGCGCCGCTACCGGCAGCGCTACGGCGTGGAGGCCCTGCTCCACCGGCAGCTGAAGGAGCGCAGGATGCTGGCGACCGATGGCGCTGCCCAGCAGGTTTGTGCAGCGGCTCGGGGATGGGTATGGCTGGAGCTGCAGGGTCTCCTCTCGTCCCTTCCCCAGGTTTGCTCTGGCCCTGCTGGTTTGCTCCTTGTAAACGCCCTTTCTGCAAGGACGTAACGGTCTGGTCCTGGCCGGCACCCTCCATATCCACGGCTTGGCTGAAACATTGGGGGTTCCATTTAAAATGGGCACAGAAATGGCAAAAGTTAAAAGTGTGGGGTTGGAGGATTTTCCCATTTGAAAGGGAGGGCTCGGTACAAGGTAGCCTGATTTTCGTCACTGTGTGGAAAATATGCTGCTTAGAGTGGTGAATTCCAGCCTCCTAGACCTGTGGGGACCCAAAGGCGGGACCCAAAGGCAGGCCCCTTGCATCAGACACGAAACTAAATTTGAAGCCGTGTGCAGCTGTTTCTTTACAACCATTTTAAAATCCAAAGCATTCCCTTAGCTGGCTTCCGAAAGTTGAAAGATCAGCCCGAGAAACCTCATTCTTTGAGACATGCTCCTGAGGTGCAGCTCTCCTTACTGAAGCTGAGTCGTGCCTTGTTATCTCAGCTCTGTTTAATAAAAGCTTGAATGGGAAGGACATAATGAGGAGTGAGGCTCCGCTGGAGCGGGACTGAGAGTTTGGTCTTGGCGTGTTTTGAAAGCAGGACGCAAGTGTTGTATAGCCGAGGGGGTTTCTCTGGAACGGAGCCGGACGACTCCAGCGCAGCTCTGAGCTCTTCTCTTGGACTTGCAGGCGCACACCACCCGCTCCAGCCAGAGGTGCTTGGCCTTTGTCGACGACGTCCGATGCTCCAACCAGTCCCTCCCGATGACCAGGCACTGCCTCACACGTATCCTTTGATCTGCCTGTGCTGCCTTGGGCTGCGCTCCCGACCGCTTGCTGGCAGTTTGAAGTGTGTCTGATCCTCCTTTTTTCTCTTTGGCCCTAAATCAAGGCCACCGGTTTGCTGTAGCCGTTGGTTTCAAGCAGGAGCCCAGAGGAAACGTCTCCCAGTCTGTTGGCGCTCCCGTCCCCGTGGAACGGCCAATTCGTGTGGGAGTGACAAAAAGCTGGGCTTGCCCTCGCCTCTGCCCGGGCCAGTCCCGCTGCAGCCTTCCTGTGCCGATCCAGAGCGTCCCAACGGGGTGGCTCGTTCATTTGGAAGTGACAAGGGAACCTCAGCAAGCCCCAGGCGGGTAGAAGCAAGCTCTTGGCTTGGTTACAGGTGCTGGGTGCCAACAGCCGTCCCGAGCAGGGTCTGCGAGCTCTCGGAATGAGTCCCGCTGTGAGGGATGTTGTAGGAAAGGGTGTCTGACTGCTGAAGCGTGCGTTCGGTGATTTTGGGGAGGACCTGAATGAAGGAGTAGTTCCTAGCCTGCTAGGGGCTGCCATGGGTCAGCTCAATCTCCTTTTACTCCTTGAAAGGTTCATGTGTGTGAGCAGCCTCGAGCCATTGGCCCTCCGAGGGCCAGCACTGAAATTCCCACTGGGATCCCCCCCAGCTTGGGGATCACAGCCCCAACATGGGATCCACGACCCCAGCGTTGCCCCAGCTGCATCTGCGCGGCTCTTGCCTGGGTGGGGTGGGGTGGATGTGTCCCGGCGTAGGCTTGGATCGCGCCGGAGCTGCCTTAGCGGCTGTTGCTGGTGTGAGTCAGGAGAAGCTCCGGCGCTGGGTCCCAGAGCAGAGCTGGCAGCCAGGGGGAGGATGAGCTCTTCGTTTTGTTTTGTTACTGAATTTGGCAGACTGGACTGCGGCTGTGCGCGGGGAGCAGCCGGGGGAGCAGGAAGCTGCCTTTGTTTCTCTCTAGTGACTATATACTTCAAAATAAAGACAGGATAAATACCTATAAAATGGTTTGAGCAAGTTGCCGTTTGCAGCTGGCTGGCTTTGAGCAGGGCAGGCTGAGAAGGGAGTGGAAAAAGCGAGGTTTGATTCCCTTACGTCGGAGCTGTCAGCTGACTTTCACTGACACAAACAAGATTTTACTTGGGTTAGCCCTGCTGAGCCGATAACATCTGCAGCCTGCTCGGCTTTGTGCATTGTCGGAGGCTCTTGGGCTTTGTTTGCTTTTCAGGAGCTGGATTGTTTGTGACAATGCATTAAAGGGACCGAACCCAGCTGGGCTGTTGGGCTCCAGGTGGAGCCTGTGATTTTGTCATCTTGGCAATGCATGCTTTTGGCTACCCATAAAGTCGGCGCTTGATCTGGGAGTCATTTGGAGAGATTAGAATCTGCCTTCCCCACCCCGCTGTTCATACAGAGACGCTCTCCTCGCCACATCTGCCCTCGAGCGCCCGAGAGATCTGTCTCCTCCGGGCTGGGCTCCGTACATTGCTGCTAGCACAGATTACCGGCTCCCTGCGGCCTGCTGGGAAGTTGTATCAGTGCGTTTGCAGCGGCCTCGGTGCAGGGAGGAGGAAAGGATAAATCTGAAACCAAGACAGCTTAAGAAACTGGGTTAAACTCTGAGCCTTTTGCCAGTTTATGTGGGTTTGGAAGTTTGGGGGGTTTTATCCTCACCCACGCTGCGCTGCGTGAAGAGGAGATGGCGCCGTGAACCCCACAAACACATTGAACAGCCAGGGTCGTTGTTTGGGTGGGTTTGATATCGAGGTATCTGACCCGAAAGACTTGATCCACACCGGAAATCTGCTTTGGCCCCCGGGTTGTCCCCTGCGCGGAGGTTGTGCCTCACTCGGTGACGCGGTCTCGGCCGTTCCTTGCAGCAGGACGCAGGGGCTGCGTGACCGTCCGTGGAACGCCGCCGGCGGTGGGTCCGCCTGTAGTTTCGCAGGGCTCTTGGAAAAGGATGGGATTTGGTTTTGTAGCTCCTCTCTGCTGCGGGATCGCTCTGCGATTGGAGCAGAGTTTGTTTGTGATTAAAGGCAGGAAATCCCATTTACACCTCTGGCAGGAATAGGTTTTCCATTGGGAAGGAAAATGCACTGGGAAGATAGAAATACCGGAACTAAGCCCCTGGCTGTGGAAGAAGCATTGTGTGTGCTCGTGTGTCGGCTGCGGGGGGGGTGGCCGGGCTTGTGCGGGCGCAAATAAAACGTCTGCAAATAAAAGTGAGCCTGTGCATTCATGGTGGCTCCCATCTGAGGATCTGCGAGCACTTTGCAGGGACCCAGCTACGTCTCCCAGCCCCCATGGGGAGGCTGTCGCTGTTGTCCCTGTTTTTCATCCTGCGGTGAACGTCACCCGCATCACCGGGCAGTCGGGGTGCAGCTCTGGACTCCTGACCGTGGAGAAGTGAGTGGGGTTTTTCTGTTTCGCTGGCCGGTGCTGGGTGAGCGGGGACCATTCATGCCTCTGGATGTGTGTCTGCCGTAGCTTGTCTGCTGTGCAGCTTTCCCTTGACCGCATCTTCCCAGACATCTGTCAGGACACTAATCAGACTCTGTTTAAACCGTGCCAAGGCTCCGAGGAAGTTCCCTGCAACAAGCCCGTTCCCGTGAGCCTCTCCGAGGATCCCTGCTGCCCGCTCCACCTCCGGTTGCCTCCGCAGATGTACGTACCCGAGCAGGTCCTGGCTGTCCCCGAGGAGCTGGAAGCTGCCCCCACGGACCTGTACTTGAGCGCTGCTGAGCTCCAGCCCACGGAGAGTTTGCCCCTGGAGTTCAGCGATGTAAGTTGTGCAGTGGGCTTTAGGCCGGGGTACGCAAGCAACGTGTCCTGCGGAAAAGCTTCCCCCGAACGTCGCTGGTGTCGTTGCACGAAGTCGCACTCGTGGAGCGGGGCCGCAGCGCGGCGGGCCCAGCGCGCTCTCCGTGGAGCGCACGTGGACGTCGTGTAAAGCGCTGCCGCCCCAGCATGGATAATGCAGTATTATTTTTATTCTTGCTGGCTTGGGCAGGGAGAGTCTCTTGAAAAACGTGCAGGAATGCAGAAGGTTTGGGCAACGTTTGTTTCTGTAGGGTTGGTGACCGCTCCTTCAGAAGGGTTGTGCTCTCATTTAAATCCGTATTGAGGGGCTTTTTAAAAAGAGGATTTCCCCCCCCCTTTTCTCCTATGAGTATACATGAGGATTTTAATCCCCAGATTATTCTGATGTCCTGCACGCATGTTAAGCCTACATGCTTAAAATCCTCTGAAATGTGTTTAAACAACAAAAAAAATACCCGTGGTCATTTGGATCTGCTCCTCTGAAAGAGGCGTCGCTTGCTTCAGAATTTGGATGCCCCTGAGACTTGTAGCACACCCATGGGGAGGCAAATCTGATAACCACGGGGAGGCAAATCTGATAACCACCCTGGAGTTCGCTGAGGGAGCAGGGATCGCCAGCAGCTCTGGAGTCCTGGGGGCCACAGCCTCTGCGTGGGGGAGCAAGTGCTGCTGCTGGGGCACCCCCGGGGTTTGGGAATGTTCCCCCGTCTTTGCTGGGCATTGCACCAGATCCCAGCCCCGCTTCCCGTGGGGCAGAGCTGGCCGCTGCGTTCTCCGAAACCTTTGTGGGAGGTGGGGGGGGGGTTTCAGGTCAGAGATGAAAAACGTAAGTGTTTCTCTTCCTCCAGCCTCTCCTTTGAGAGGGCCCCCTGCTCCATGTGGGGTTTCGGGTGCTTCAGGCAGGAACCTGGGCACGTCGCTCCTGCCCCGTACCCCGAGCTGTGCGTGGATGTAACTGCGGGCGCCCCGCGAGGGCCCTCGGTCCTCGGCACGGAGGATCCGGAGCGGCAGCAGCGTACGGCTGCGTGGGGCGGCTGCGTTGGATCTCGCCTTGATGTCCAACGCCCTCCAAAGCCAAAACAACCCCCGGCCTCTCACGTCAGCGGGGTTATCCCTGCGCGCAGTGGATGGCCACGAGCAGGGCGGGTGGAGCAGTAAAGCTGGAGACCATCTGTTGTGTCAGGGCAAGCAGAGAGGGGCGTGAAATCTGGGAGAGGGGTGACTGCTCCGGGAGTCCTGAGGAGGGCAGGATCGGACCCCTTCACAGCCCTCCTGGCTCCTGCAGGGATGTTTGTGGGGTGGCGTGGCAACGCCGGGCTCCGGACCTTCTCCCCCACACCTTGTTTTCAGTGGGAGCACAGCGCTGCCAGCCCGGATCCTGGAGGAGGCGGCCCCCATAGCTGCCGAGGCTGGGGGTCCCGGTGGCGCGGTGCCCGCTGCCCTCCCAGCCCCGCCGCTCGAGGGGGTGCCAAGGACCCGGGCTTCTGTCTCCCACGGGGCTCCGTGGCGCCGCTCCTGATGAGCCGCTCCCTGTGTTTTCTCTCCTAGGACTTGGACGTGGTGGGCGACGGCATGCAGTGCCCCCCGTCCCCTCTGCTCTTCGACCCTTCTGTGGCCCTCGATCAGTCCCTCAGAGAGGTTGCGGAGGCCCCCATAGACATACTGGCCCTGGAGGAGCCCTCCCACCCCGGCCTCGCTCCGCAGATGGTGCCAGCAGACAGGGGAGGCTCTGCCCACGTCTTCTCCCCGGCCGTCGAGCCTCCGGCCGAGCTGCCTGCGCAGGTACAGCCCGGGGAGCGCGCCGGGGGCTTCCAGCCGCAGTGCCGGGGGCGGCGCCGGCGGTAGCGCAGCTCCTGGGGCTCTGCGGGGAGCAGGAGGATGTCTCTTCCCCAGGGAGGGGGGGGGACAAGTCCCCGTTTGCCCTCCCACCACGCAGCCAGCCCCTCGGGGGGTTGCTGTCCCACGTGGCGGGCTTCAGACCCATGCGACACCTGTGGGCTGGGTGACATGAGGGGGGTCGCGGGGGTGGGAGACAGAGACGGGCCCCGGGGGAGCGGTGGAGGCCGGGCAGTCGCCTCTTTGCCGTGGGTGGCTCGGTGCCACCCTCTTCCTGTGCGTGGGACGGGCGCTGTGGGCGCTGTCTGGGACGCAGTGGGGCTGTCTCGCAGGCCGGGGACTACCCGCTGTGGGAGACCCATTTTCTCCTGTCTGGGGATTTTAAGAGGAGCTGTTGTCTTCTGGTCAAAGGGCCTCTGCGTCCTCCTGAGTCTCATTTTTCACTTGAAACTTGCTCCTCTTGTGTCCTGCCCGGAGCCTGCAGCTCGCTCGGGCCGTGCCCGCAGGGCGTTGTCTTTGGTTGTCTTTGGAGTTGTCCTCAGCCGCCCGTCTTGTCACCCCTCCCACGCTGTCCCTGCAGCCTCCCCTGGTGGGACCCGAGTGTTGGGCTGGGGGGACCCCAGCCCTGGAGCACCCCCTGCCCCCCCAGGCCCTGAATGAAGACCACCGGTTTGCTGCAGCCGTTGGTTTCAAGCAGGAGCCCAGAGGAAACGTCTCCCGGTCTGTTGGCGCTCCCGTCCCCGTGGAACGGCCAATTCGTGTGGGAGCGACAAAACGCTGGGCTTGCCCTCGCCTCTGCCCGGGCCGGTCCCGCTCCAGCCACACCCCATGTCCCTTTTCTGTCCCCAACAGAGTCACCTGCCGCTGGCAGCGTGCCGGCTGGGGCCCAGGAGCGACAGGCGGCCGGAGGAAGCCGCCTCCTCGGCCCAGGCGCGTGGAGCGGCCGCCAACGGGAGCCTGGAGCCGGCGTCCGTGAGCTGAGGCCGGCGGCGCCGTGGGCTCTCCCCTCCTGCGTCCCAGCGGCGGCTGCGTGTGACAGCCTGGGGGTGCTGGGGTCCTTGCCAGCACCGGGACGAGCTCCAGCTCCTCTGCCGGTGGCGGTCCCTGAGCAGCGGGGGCTGAGACCCCCGAGCGGGGACCCCGGCCCCTCCCTTGCCCAGCTCTGCCTCCCCTCGCGCTGGGAGAAGCCGCAGGGGGACTTGGGGACAAGCTGGGGTGGCTCCCCGCACTCTCTGGGGTTTTGGGGTCCTTCCTGGTGGGGAAGGGTCTGTGTGTGTGCCCCCGGGGGGGGGGAGGCTCCAAGGCCAGGGCTGTGACGGGATTTTGGTCTGGGCAGGGGGTTCCTTCCCACGGGTCCCCCCCCTCAATAAAGCAACAGAGCTGAGCGCTGTGTCCCCGCGTCCTGCAGCGAGCAGGGGCTGGGCTGGGCTTGGGGGGGAGTTGCCGGAGGATGGGGGGTGTG
>JADKXX010008897.1:0-15632 GCA_017310255.1 Butorides virescens
CCCACGGCCCGGGCCCCCGCACTGCCCCCACGGCCCGGGCCCCCGCACTGCCCCCACGGCCCGGGCCCCTTCCAGCCGGGCGCAGTGCCTGCTCTCCAACACGCATCTCAGCTCCATGCCATCTCTTCCCACCCCCCCTCTCTTTTCCACCCTACCAAGAATTACAAACCCCAGGGGCTCAAGACAAAAAAAGCCTGGATTCCAGGAGTGAAGTCAGTTCCTCATCTGTTTTGTCTTAAAAAAAAAAAAAAAAAAAAAAAAAAAAGGAGGGGGTGGCAGTGAGGCAACCTGATGGGAACTTCCTGCAGCCGGTGTAGGGACAGCAAGGCCACAGCACCCACCAGAGAGCTAAGGGTCTGGTTTTAAGCAGCCTGTCCAAGCTAGACAATGCTCACTACTCAACAAGGAGAGCACCAGCGCGCACAGCTCAAAAAAAGGACACTCAAGATTTGCACATGCACAGAAAGCACGAACAGAGATGAGCCACCCTACGGGCAGACACCGCACGCCTACGGGAGGAGATGAACAGGCACAGGGGACACGCGCGCCTCGCGCATGCATACACCATTGCGCACACTGACAGCAGGTCAGATTGCTGTTTTTGACTTACGATTCTTCAAGCTTAAGAAAAAGGAGGGAGATGGTTTCGTGAAGCTGATAAACTGTTCAGGCTCAGCCTCTTGGAAGGGAGCACCATTTAGTTTTGCAAATGCTTTTTCTGCATTAACGTGCCAGTCCCTGGAGAAATCCTCAGAGTACGGCAAGAAAACCTTCCCTTTCCCTTCCCACTCCCAGCACCCCGGCCTCAAGCACTGCCAACGGGTGCTCCGTGCGCACTGAACTTTACAGGGATTTCCGTTAAAGAAACAAGAGTTACGATCATGGCTGAGATCCCTCAGGTTAAGTCCCTCTCAAGTCTTCACGCTGTCAGGAGGTGATCAAAAAAAGGTTTCTGATTGTTTCATACCCAAGCAGGGAAGAGAGCAATTCAACAGGCTCCATCACCCCACCTAGCAGCCTGCAGGTCACGCTGCCTGGTTGGTAGCAGTAGATTGGGCAGAAACACGAGGTAGGCCTCCATCACACGTCTACTCTAGCATGGCAGCTTTTGTGCAGTTTCCTCCTGCGGGGGCTCAGAGCCTAGATTTTCACATCTTCCTGGACACTGAGCTGTGAGAGGGTTTTCTTAATGCGGAGGGCGGTGAGTCGAGCCGCTCCGTTGGCGTACCAGCACTCTCGCATCATCTTACCCATCACCCGTAGTGCCTAGGCAAGAAACAACGGCAGATGTCAGCGCTCTCCTCTTCCCCAACCCCAAATCGGTCTCTGCCAGGCTGCTGCCGCCTGGCTGAACCCTGACATGGACCCCCACACCTCCTAAAATTGGAGCTCCACTTATGGTACTTGCTCTTTACTCACCTGATGGAGGGGGAAGGGGATGCAAAGATGAAAGCAGACCTTACCTCGTAGCTTTGCCACCAGTTTGGGATATTAGGCCGTAATTTCTGATCACATACGACCTTCCGCATCTCCTCAATGGAAGGATCGGAGGGTACCAGGTCGTAGTACGGAAGCTGATACTCTTCGTGGATACCTGGAAAGGCAGAGAAGGGGAAATGCAATCCCTGGGAGAAGGGATCGTCAGCGCAGCGCTCACTGAAGGCAGACTGATACTGGTTTGGACTACATGACTCATTGTCGAGATGCGTCAACACTTTGCACTTATTTAGAACAGAAATGAAGAATCTGGGATTTGAGTTTACAAGAAAAATTCAGGGAAATAAAATGCAGCTGCCCAAACTGGAACAGAGTCAGCCTGCCATGATCAACGCCTCACAGCACAGAGGCAGGGTCATCGAACGCCGACTGAGCCGGAGGCAGCGGGGCTGTCACCCGCCTGGCAGTGCTGCGCCCCTGCCTGCAGCTGGAGGGGCCACGGCACTCGCCTATACCGATTCGGGGGAAGAAGGTCATCCACCAAATCGGCACACCCACTTCCTGAAAATCCATCCAAAGGAACATCAGGCACCAGGCAGAGCATTCACCCCCGCTCCCCCCCACGGGCCAGTCTTAACAGCAGTCGCAGGTCACTTGTTACCCCGCTCGGTAGCAATGCACACGGACGTATCTTCCCAACCCCCTGTTCCCCTCAAACCACAAACACCTGATCCACAGAAACCCCCCAGGCTGGGAAACCCAGGAGCAAGCCAGGCCGATGGCACGGGTACACGAAGGGTATTACCTCCCGCGTTGCACCTTCGAGCGATCTCCCAGTAGACCAAGCCCAAGGCATAGATATCGGCACATTTAAATGAATCAAAATGCTTCATGTTAATGGTTTCATCCAAGACTTCAGGGGCCATGTATCTGCAGAACAGAAAAGGAACAGTGTGTTAATTTTGAGAGGGGATTCTCCGGAAGACAGTAGGTGGCAAGTTTTCCCACACAGCACTTCTCAGCAGACAAAACTCTGCGCAGCCTTAATCGGAACAGAACTGGGCCCCGTGGTCTAACTGAGTGAACAAAATAGCTCAGAAAGAATAGGAAGTTGGTAAAGAGGTAAAAACATCCAAAAGCATATCAGGCTCCAGACAGCAGGCCCCGAGAGGCTTTGGAGAACGCCAAGTCTGTTGTCAAGTATTATATGAGCTCCCTGGTGCTCAGTTCACGTAGCTGGCCTACGCCTCTCAGCTTGAGGGCACCTGGAGATGAAGGTACCCACACCCCTTCAGCGTCAGCCTGAGCACAGTGCTGACACTCTGCGAGAGGCTTGGAAATGCTTAAGGCAGAGAATTTCACCGGTGCTCAACCAGCAGCTCAGGCATTTGCTAGTCACACTCCGACACCTTCAAACGCCGGCCAAGAACACCGTTCTCCTACCGTTTGGTCCCGACCCTTTGGTTGGGTGCAATATCAATCGTATCTGTAACCGAATCATGCCGGACGGCCAGACCAAGGTCAGCGATGGCGCATGTGCCATTCTTCTTCACCAAGATGTTCTTGGATTTCAAGTCTCTGTGAGCAATCCCGGGCTTTCCTAACAGAGCAAAATAGAAAGAAGCAGGGGTCAAGGTCTGGTGGAATCTGTTAGTCAAACTGGCGCAGAGGCAGTACCGGATTTCAGGGCGTTAGTTAAACTCTGAGTGTTGCAACACATTTTCCTGTTTGGATACACTTCAGCGCTGACAGCCTATGGTACGTAAAGGCTCCGCTTACGCTTCCGAGGCACTGCTGATGCAGTAGCATCCAAAGGCCTCAAGAGGGACATAAACTCCATCATCCCAGGCATCAGACACGTTGGTGTGAATGCAAGCAGTTTATAACTCTGCTGCTGCCTGCGCTAACATCCCACCCAAGCAGCACCAATTTTAGGACGGGGATCTGAAATGCTGATATAACTCGCAGGAGCTAGTGCAGGGCTAACCCACTTTGCAGCCAGCCAAAGCAACCGGTCTATTTCTGGTCAATACTGACCACACGAATCTGGGCTGACTCAGCTAGCGTCTTCTGTGCCACGCTCCAGTCCCCCTCGTCAGTGCTGCTTTATTCTCCCCTCGAGAACTCCCAGCACCTTTTCAAACTTTGCTCTTACCCTGAGTACCCACAATCTCCATGTGCAGATGGGCCAGGCCGCTAGCAGCAGACAGGGCAAGCTTGATCATCCCCTCGATAGTCACCGTGTATCGATTAAGGTAGTCAAAGAGAGATCCGTGTTCATGGTAATCAGAGACGAGCCACAGCTGAGTCCACGTTCCATTATCTGCAGCAGCAGGAAAGAGACTGTGCTCAGACAGACGCCACACGGAGAGCACACAAGCAGCGAGCATTTCACACCCTATCCAGCACAGAGGAGAGCTCCTGGGTAAGGCTGCAGCTCAACAGCCAGCCTGGGGGCAAGCAAGGCAAAGAACTTTAAGGCAAAACTCGACTTTGTAAGGTACAGCTAACGCCCCACCGCGCCCCTCAGCGGCAGCAGTAATTTTACCATCTTTTGGCAAGAAACATTCCAATACGCAGCTATCTGGAAAGCATGCGGACAGTCTTTAACCATTTAACTGTAAACCCAAGTGAAGAAACGAAACTCCCAAGAGCAGACTGGACACTGGTGAAGTCTCTGCTCCCAGGGCTGAGGCCCTTTTTACCTTTGTTATCCGCAGCAATAAATCCCAGGATGTTCTCATGTCGCAACATAACGGTTTGATATATTTCTGCTTCCCTAAACCAGGAACGCTCCTCACGAGACGAGAAGATCTTTACGGCTACATCGCCTCCGCGCCACCTGCCGCGCCACACTTCCCCGAAGCGGCCTTTTCCGATGATCTCCTGAAGGACAATTGTCCGAGCCACAGTCCGCTGGACAAAAAGCGGCAGACCTACGGACAAGGAATTGGAGGAATGAACGGCCTGTTACGGCAGAAGAAACTCCTGAAACCTCAGAGTCTGAAGCAGAGCATCATCAAACCTAGAAGGCTCTGCGTTTGTTAACAACCAGCAGCCTAAGCAAGACCCGAACCAGCAAATGGCGGTAGCTCCTGGGCAGGACGTGCCATTTGGCTGCTTGGGCAGC
Organism: Butorides virescens; assembly: GCA_017310255.1. Lineage (NCBI taxonomy): Eukaryota > Metazoa > Chordata > Aves > Pelecaniformes > Ardeidae > Butorides > Butorides virescens. The sequence continues at coordinate 4,568 of JADKXX010008897.1, forward strand.
ATCTGCCATCACTTTGAAGTAGCTTGCAAACCACCAGTGATGAGGCACAGAGCGGTTGGGGAACTTCTGCTTTACGGCAGATCAAAGTCGCTTTAGCCTGAATATTCAAGGAGTGGAACTCGTTGAAGACAGACTCTGCTAAAAAGCAGGAAACCCCCCGAGCTTCTCTTAAGAAAGGAGCCCTGACATAGCTGCCACCTCTGACATAAGCTACGGAGCTCACAGAAGAGATCCCCAAACCTTTTATGTAGCGCAGATGTGGTGCTAAGGGTTTATTCCCCGGTCAAATATCAGGTTGCTCTATTCTATGCCTCTGTGGCTCATCCTACAGTTTCCATCTGCTGCAAAAGTGATTTTTTTTTTTTTTTTTTTTTTAAACCTAACTGCTTTCATAGTTCAAAGTCACGAATAAGACAATGACTTCTCTATCTATCCTGGTGATGATTTAAGTGCTACAGAAGTGAACGCTGTACATCATCCACTTTGGAAGCCCCAAGGATTCTTTGAGATTAAATGGGCTGTGCAAATGCAGTATTTGCACGCTGTAAAATTTTCAACTGCTAGGATCTTCCCCATTTTCCTGCCAGCTTTGACGCAGGTGACATCCTGCATCCTCCTCTGAAAGCCAACTACCCACAGGTTCGCGCAGTTAATGTCTGTTTCCAACCCAAATCCAGTTCCAGGGCTAAATTTGAAACAGATGTAGCTGTTTGAGTTATCCTCTTGCAGAAAAGGAGGAAAGCTACACACATCTATTCTTACACATCAGCAGTTAAGGAGGAGCTGAGCGATTGGTTTTACCTAGCCCAAGCACTGCCCCTGACACGGGGCCGCAGCGTCTACTGCGTGACTGAGCCCCAAACACGCCCTCCGCGTTACTCATGCCAAGGCAACCTGAACAGGCTGACACTGCAACAGCCTCGTGGCCGTGCAAAGCTGTGGCAACCAGGAGCTCAGAACAGGCTACTCCATTACAAGTCCTCATTCGTCACTTCCAGTCATATCTTAATACCTGAGCCAGAGCCAGAGGTGGAGAGATCGTAGACTAGATCTTGCAAGGTCTTATCCTTCGACAGGCACATTTCACAAGAGGGGTCTTCCATGTCCAGCCGCTGACGATTGTGATAGACTCGTTGGTGGTGATGAAAAACAAAGACTACTATGATCATGACGACAAACACAAGGAAGACAGGTCCCGCAATCACCGCCACTAGCTCCACAGGACCCCAGCTCGACGGGGGTTCGTTGTCTTTCAGGTGTCCTTGAGAGGAAAGGGAGGAGAAAGAACCAACACTTTTAGAAAATCATCACTCCTTCCCAAGCGTTCTTTGAGGACTTCCTTCTTGTGTTTTAATTATCCTCTCAGAGCCTGGACAATTTTAGCTTGCCGTTCCAGGATGGTAGAGGACACATCAAATAACAGCGTTAACATGGGACCGATCAAGTCATCAGGCGTGGAAACTACAGCTAAAACACCCAAAAGAAGACGGTGCTTCAGTTGTGGGACCGGGGATTATGGGCACTTGCTATTTAAAAGAGGAGGGGAGCCTGTTCTGGGGTGAATTCGCTAGAACAGCCTGCATTTTACTTTCCAGAGAAAAACCATCCGGTCAGCAAGGGCTCATTTCTCCTTCTTTCCCCTTCTCCCTGTAACAACCGGTGAAGACTCGTACCTGAAGACAACAATTTCTCTTTTTGAGAACAGGTAAGTCTTCCCCACTGCACCTGGGGAAAATGGGTACTGCAGTCTTCATACAACCCACTAAATAACCGCCCAAAATGGCGAGCAACGAGGTATGAGGAAGTACCGCATGCCCTCTCTGTCCCAGGAATCAGAAAGCAGCAGATGTTTCCCACACCCCCTCTCAAAGGCAGGGCTGCTTCCTCTTCGCGTATTCAGCATCCAGGCACCCCTGCACCCCACATGCTTTACTCTGAAGCTGCCGCCACGTCTGCACGCTCCTGGAAAGGGATCCAAGCTGTGCCCAGGGAACACGCACCGTCCTCGGGCCACGGCGGGCACAGAGCGTCACGCAGCAGGAACTCACATTTAACTGTAGCTGCTGCTGCTTCCAGAAGCCTGCGAGGATACGAGCAGCAGGGCTGATAAGGTGGGAGGAGTCTCATAATAGGGAGCTACCGAGGGCAGTAAAACTGCATAAAACCCCCCAAACTTTGCAAGCTTCTCCTACCCTGAAGTATGACCTCATCATCTGGTGACATTTTGTCAGCCACAGGGGAGTTCAAGCAACTTCACATTTTAATTTGGAGTAGTTTGTTACTATTTCCACTTTACAGATCAAGGAAATAAACCCAGTGCCCAAGTTCACACAGCAACCTGAGGGAAGAAGTGAGAACAGGGCCGAGAACTCCTCATTCCCAATCCCAAACAGACAGCTTCTCTCCTCCCCACTTCAAACGGACGACTTATTTTGCTCTCTACTCACCACTGGGAACCATTAAATCAATTTTGTTGCAAAAATCAGAGTAGCAGCAGTGAGTATTACGCAGGTCTTCGGAACTCAGACAATAGAAGGGTTTCCCAGCAGGAATCAGTTTTGCTTCGGGAATGCAGGTCCGAACGTGATGTTTAACGCCATCCAGGTTGAAGACTGAGACCATGCACGCGCCATCCGTTTCACACGTGGAGTTTGCTTGTTTGCAGTCGGAGCACAAACACGTCAAAGCTGCAGAAATCAAAACAAGACCAGCTCCTTAAAACCCACCAGAGGCCAAGTGCTCAGACAAGAGGACAATTTCTTCTTTAAATTTCCCATTTCGGAGGGAAGGAGCCATTATCAGGCTCAGGAATTAGACTTTAGGAACAGAACAAGGCATGCTCAGTATTTCAGGCCTGCAAGAACCCAACAGAAGCACAAAACACAACTTGGAAGCAGAGGAGCCTTTCCAGACGACGATGCCCAGCCAGCCCCTTTTCCTGCCCCTGCTGCAATCGCTAACGGAGATGACCCAAGTCATCCCTGCAAACCAGGCTAGATTGTACCGAGATCCACTCCCAACCCAACCCAGGGTCAAGAACTCAAATTGAAAACCACAATTACCCAAACTGACAGACTCGATTTCACCCGAACTGCCTGTCCAGGCTTCCTCAGCCATGCCAAAGGCGAGTGGCACGTTCCGGGTTAGCCAGGCACGACCACCCCAGCTCGTGGGAGACAACAAGCAGTTGGCAGATGCCAAAACAAAACCAATTCAAACCCACTACACAAGTCGAGCGTGCTACACCCAGCTAGATCAGTCACTTATTTAGTAACTGCTTTCCTGATCCAAGACGCTACCTTGGGTCAAATACATTCCTGGCTTTTTGCCTGCTCGCCGTGAAGATTATTTGGGTAAACAGCAAAGGAGAAACTCCGAGGCAGATTCCCACATTTTTCCACCTCCCAGCTGTCATTGTGCTTTTCTCAAGCTGCCTGCAAAGCTGTAAGCAAATCCCCAGGCATCGCCATCCTTGGGAACAAAGAGCGAATACAACAATGTCAAGAAGAAGGGTGGGGCTTGTTTAGCAGCACGCAGTATCTTCTTCAGCTTTCATCAGATCTTTCAGCCTCCCCGGAGGGATTCAGAAACATGTACTTACCCGCTGCTGAAATGGTCTTTCAGGTAGAGAGAGTTTGAAGAAGTGTTTTAAAAGACGCAAGAGCCGCAGTTAACTCTCCTCAGCCCGACAGCTAAATCCTCTAGGCCTGATCGTACCCCCTCCGTCTAAAGACACACGCACCCCAAAGTCACCGTCACCACTCGCGCCTGCGTGTCAGCCACCTTTCCGCGGGGCAGGGGAGATGCCAAGCCCTTGGCCGCAGCATCTCTGGCCAACCAGACCTAAGGAGCACCGGCATGCCCTCGAACATCGATGGCACTGCAAGAGCCTCGTGCTCCCAGCCAGCACCCGCTCCAAGGCGCAGAGGGGTGACGCTGCTGGAGGCACGTTACCTCGAGCTTAATAAAGACCAAGCAGGTCCTGATCAACTTCAGGGTTCGTTTAGGAGGAAGACACCCATCCTCCCCGATCGCTAGTGGCCTAGGTAAATCAGTCAGGCTAATTGCATTACTATTCACTTAATTCTCTCTGGACACTGTGCTCCTCATTTCCTAGCTGCTGTTGTGAGCTGCTTAATAGCTCCGAGGTGGGCTGCAGTATTTCAGAGAGGTTAAATGCAGATGCTGGTGAGTTTTGAACCAACAGATTCACGACTGCAGAAGCAGTAAAAAGCCAGTAAAACCCAGAAGAGCTGCGAGACATCTTTCAAAAGCATCATGAGCAAATGCAGCTTATTCCTGTGTGCTCAGCACAGGCCAAGGAAAAGGGGCATAGAATGGAAAATGGACAGGGAAGACCCTGAGACCGAACGGTATCGAGGAGGGTTCAGAGCACTGCACCCATGGATTGCGCAGCTTCTAAGGGGAAACTTTAGATCCAAAGGGAAAATACCCGCTAACGATCAACTTGACAAACAGCTGCTCTCCAGCGGTCAGCAGAGCACAGAAAAGACAATTATTCTGAAAAATATGCCCACTTTGGGGGACAAAGGCTGGTGATAATGGAGTTTTTATGAAACCATGAGGAAGGAAAGAGCAGCCAGGGCAGATTCCTACCTTCAAGTATACTTAAAAGGAAATGGTGTTTTAAAGCATCTCCTTTATTACTCTATCAAAAACTCAAGGTATGAATTAAAAACATTTAAACCACACACATTTCACCATGTAGGTTCTTTTCAACTTGATTTAGATACAGCAAAGCTGCACTTGGATCCTGTTAAGACTCATTTCTAAGGTCTCAAGGCCAAGATTTAGGCTCTGGCAGTTTTGCTTCCAGAAGCTCCGAAGTAAATAAAACACTTCAATGTGTTAATAAAACTGGTTTTGTAAACTTCTGACTGAAGTATCTGGCCTGAAACTAAGCACCCTTTTGAGAAGGAAAGCAGAGCAGCTGGTTGTATCGGGCTCAGTTTCATTTGTAGAGTTAAAAAAAAAGAAAGAAAAAAAGAAAAAAAAAAAAAAAAGAAATCTGTTTACCTGCAGGGTATGATACCAGAGCCCCGGTGTTCAGGGACAGGGTATGAAGATCCGTACCTGTTCTGTGCAGAAAGCAGAAGTTTCCTGCTAAGGAGGGGGATGCCCCACTCCCCACGGCCTCGATTCACCTCGTGGTGGTGTCAGCTGATGTTCCCCCTTTGAGACAATTGCTCTTTTTTAAGAGCAATTCTTAGAGTTAGCACCTCAAAACCCCTTACGGTAACGAGAGCGGCGTGAACAAAGAAAACTAAGCCTTCTGCAGACGGATGTACTTCTGCTACACCTTTCATGAGAGAGCCTCGAGGGGCTTTCTAGGTATTCCAGCCCATAACCTCCAGGGGCTGCAGGTAGGCCCTCAAATTTTTAGAAAGGTGGTCAGATCCCCGGGTAGAAGCTGAAGTCCAGCGCCAGCCTCTCTCATGAAGCCAGGAGTCAACTCTCCCTTTATTTTTATTATGAAAAAGCCCAGGATATACATCTACCACCGCTACAGCCATACCCTCCCTAAGCATCACCTACTGCCGGCTGCCAGCGCTGCAGCGGGAAGGGCCCCACTCCAGGAAAGGCCTGGCTGCACCAGAGCTCGCCGGGGACCGGGAACCTTCTGGCAGAGAGGAGAATTACAGGGCGGCCCGCGCGGATCCAGCATTTCAAGTTTGATTAACTAGAAGCGAAAATTCTTCTCATATCGGTAACATCAGAAGTCCGGAAAAAGCAACCATTCTTTCCCCTCGGGTGGGGGTCAGAAAACGGACAGGTACGCAGAGCTCCCTGCCGGGCATCTCTTGGGTGCTCCTGAGAGCAGCCGGGGACGCCTGGGCAAAGCAAATGGAGACAGGAGCGAATAAAAGCATTTTTCATGCCAACAGCATTCTTTTTATTTGAGAAGAAAAGCTCCTATTGAGCAAAACATATAATCTACTTAATAAAAGAAACTGGGCTGAAGAAAATAGATGGGGCAAAGGAAAACAAAAGAGCAGTTCACAGAGCTGGGGCGGCGAGTTCCCCTCTCGCAGAACGCCTGGGGATGAGTCTGCAGGGAAGGTGCTGCAGAAGTTGGCAGCAGAGCCTGCTCTATCTGCTCAGCGCGCTCCTTCTGACGTTCTGCTCAGAGACAAACCCAGCCCTTTAAAGAAGCTGTTTAAACAAGCCGAACATTAAGCTGCAGATCCTCAGAATGAAAGCTTTGTTCTCACTCAGGAGATGGATCAGGTTGGTATTTATACCGAAGCAAACCCTCGCTGCGATTTAATCCGAGGCAGAGCGCAGGTGGTCGTGACATCAATCACAGGAGCGAGCCAGCCTGGTGCCGGTCCTCGCTGCTCTTCCTAAAAACCGGAGCGGTCAGTTGGCACTGCCAAAAGACACTCTCTCCTTGATCCTCGACTAACGCAGGCTCGGCTGCTAGGCCGGGTTCTCCTTCAAGCCACCACCCCGAGCCCAAGAGGTGCTTCTGCTCCCCGCGAGGTTAGAGGCGGCAGCAGGATTGCTCCCAGCAGGAAGCAGGGCACGGAGGCGTTAGCGTCCCTTGGCATTGACTACAGCAGAGAGGAAAGCAAGAGAAGGCCCCCTTGTACCAAATTCCCCGGTTAAAGGTGATGTGTACTTACAAAATGAATCCAAACAAGCGGGTGGGGGTCTGCAGATTAGAGCTCTCGGCTCCAGGGAGACTAAAATATTATGCTCTGACAGTCAAAGAACATTTTTTTCCCAGCAACTATCTGAGCTCATTTTGCACATATTTATTCTCGCACAGGATTGCATGTGTCAAGATGCCTCTGCAGCTAGACAGGGGAAAGTTTCACAGCAGAATCTAATGTCATGGTGTTAACCACCTTTTGGAATACATTTTCCAAAATCTCCTGATGCTGTGCTATGCAAGATGACGTTTTCTCAGGGCTAAACACTACCTGATCAAGATGTATTAAGATAATTAACCTGAGGATGATCATTGGTAAAATTGCCAATAACCACCCACGTATTTACCAGATAAACAGATTTTTGCAGTGATTGTAAGCTGCTGTTCTTTTTCAACAGTTTGAATCAAGGCTGGGAGAACAACGATTCCCCTGACTTCTGAGCCTTTGTAAGGCTCTGGAACAGGAGCTGCAATTTATTATGTCTCTGTACAGCACCTAACTTAATGAGACCCAATCTGGTCGTGATGTTTTAATGCTGCAGCAGCATAATGTTAGCGAGAGAAATGGAAAACAATTGGGTTTGTACCTCTGCTGTTTCTTTAGATGCTATAAAGAAGAGCGACATGTGTAAACACGCTTGGAAGAAAGAAATACCTTTCAGTGTTTAGCTATATGCCGTACCGAAATAAATAAATAACCACCTTTATCACAGAGTGTTTTGCCCAAGAGCGGGTTGGGAATAAAATCCATTCCCTTGTGGCAAGGGAGCAGAGGTCTGTTCCAGGAGTCCCTTTGTGCTCCTCATTCAGCCACACCACGCCAAGAACAGTTGCTTTCTTGAAGCACCCGGGCTTCGTTTTCAAAAGGCAGGGACAAGGACACTCTAAGCCATCTGATGAAGACTTAAAACCCAAATAATTTACTTTCCCTTATGCCTACCTCGATCCTTTGGCTGCCTGGCAGCAACAACTGGGATCCCTAGATCCCTCTCTAGGATATGTCCGAGTCCAAAATGCCCGCCTTGGGTAGCACACCAGTATCTTCTCCGAGACCCAGAGTCAGCTCACCTACACCCACCGTCCCCAAAACCAAGAGCAAGGCCAGTTCTGGATGCTCACACCGCCCCATCTCCTTACGAGGGAGCTGAAGGAATGAGTACAGACCTGCTCTTCTGCAGCTACAGTACCACCACCTCCAACAGCCTTCCTACTTCTCGCTGTCCCATCAACTTGTCCTCCTACTTTTGGACCTCAACATCTCTTTTGCTCCTTGCTGGTGCTTATGAAATCTACTGACCCACTGCTGCTAAATGAAAGAGAGTTAAAATTAGCTGCAAAGCACTACGAGAAAAGCACTTTCACGCAAGGCATCCAGGAACTAAAAATTATACTAGGATATTTAAAGTTGGAAACAAGAGTCCCAACTTTTTCAAGCTGGCTGCAGTCCCCTGGCACATGTTGAACCCAACGGGAACACATCACGTCTGACTAGAAAACACAGCCTAAATGGAAAAAAAAAAAAAAAAAAAAAAGGCAGGAAGAACGCATTCTCACCTTTACAGTGAAGAACTTTCCCTGCATCTACTCAAGTAACACAAAAGGAGAGCTTCTAAATTAATTTTAAATAAGCGAATTGACAGGAGTCTCATCATTAATAGGTTAATTAGAAGCAGCCTTGACATTGCTGCTGCTGTTGCTCTTCAACTTAGAAAACAGACATATGGCTCCCAACTCCCTCTCCAGGCTCCGGTCTGACACCTGTTTTGTGTTTTAACTTGTTAGGAAACCAGTTTAGGAGCCACCCATACCACACCAGTACGGTGGGAGAAAATCCTGTAAACCAGCCGCACGGCAGGGCAGATGCACAGGTCATTACCGATGGCTTTCAAGACTTCAAGTGCTGGGTATTCTCCGGCAACTGGCACTTTTTAAGAGTCTGAATAACCATTTGTTTAATGCCCAGCCTGTATTCCGACACCCAGCAGTCCACAGGTTACTTCCAGAAAGCAGCAAGGGCTAGAAAACCAAGCCTTTGTCGAGGGGCTTTAATGTGCGGTGAAGTCCACTTTTGTGATGAAAAAATAAATATGCGGCTCCGCAATCGATGAGAAGGGAGGCTGGCAAGCTTAAATAACTTAAAATAAGCTTAAATAACGAGGACAGAAGAGGCCTCCCACCCCGTACGACTGCTCACACAGGCTGGCCTGCCTCCACGAGCGCAGCGCCAGCCACTGTTTCATCCCTGTAATACCATCGCAGCTTTCTCCCTCGAGACGAGCAATTCCTTCTCGGTCTGCTCAGATAACCGCGCTGGCTGTGCGGCGGGGAACATATTTCCACTGGTCAACACCCAGTGAACTTTGCTTGCTGTTAAGAGAATTGACGTTTTACTTCACTCCTTTCGCAATAGCGATTTCCGGAGCATCCACTACTGGCAGCGGACGGCGTACCCAGGGAAAAAAAAATCCGAGCTGTCTGGCCAAGGAGCTGAAGGAGTTCAAGAATGCTTGTTGGACACTGTTTTTAATTTCCAGTTAGAGGAGTCTTTCTTGGAAAGTTGTACGATGTAACTTATGGACCACGCGGAGTTTGCCCGATTTAACCGGGTAAATATTTTAAGCAGGTGTTAATAATAAAATCTGCTGGCCCAAGACTGCTCCCCGCGGTATTCTTTTGCTTTATTTCAAGCACGCAAACAAAGCCGACCTACAACCACCCTGTAAGCATTGCTGCAGAGGCACCTTTTTTTTTTTTTTTCCTTTTCTTTAAAGGAAGGAGCGTGTGTGTGGGGTGTTTTCTACTCTGTTTACTGACGCACACAGAGGTTCACAGCTCCCCAGCACCACAGAAATTCGGATGTTTTTCCAACCTACCCTGAAACAAGCAGCCGTTAAGACCTCTTGTATAAAGCACAATAGTCAGGGCAGCCCTTGCTGGCAGGGGCGGCACACGAGCCCGCATCATGGCTGCTCAAGCAGTAAACAATTCACCGGGTTAGGGTCCCTGCTCCCTGCCACCCTGCCCCCAGCTCCACAAACGTACAGGGCACGTGGAGGGGAAACAATAGCCAGCCTACACAGAGCCCAGTATTAAAGGCACTGACAGTCGGCTGAGTTTCCAGGAGATACGCACAGTCAACTGGCTCTTTCCTGTTTATTTATTATTACTATTTTTCAATAAACACCAGCTGTATATGAAATGCGACGCAAAAGCCTGAGAGTAGACGTGCGATGAGTCTCACTTGGTCCTGCTTTGCCGTTTATGACAGAAAAGCCGAAGCACCTTCCTAAGGATTTTACTGGAGGTTAAAACAAAGCCCAGCCACTCTCCCCTAAAGCACATTTGTATTACCAGATGCAGCAGGACTCGCAAATACACCCCTAACCTACTGCCCTAGTGGGGTTTAAATCCATTTTCTGCGGCTAACAAGTCCAGATCTGCACACACAAAGTTATTACCTTCTGACGGTTGGTAATACATAACACGAACAGCGAGAGGATTGGGGAGGAGAAAAATGTTTTAGTGCAGTTCCTGTTGGAACAGGTACCTGCGTTACACAAGCAGCGATCGCCCCCGATAGCCACACGGAGATGGACGGCGCGGCGAGGCCTCGGTGGCTGGAAGGGCCACTGCCACCAGCCTGTCCTCTGTCCCTGCCCAGAGATGCTTCGGGCCAACCTGTCGAGAAGCGTGGAGCCGATACCGCTCACTCTTCCCCCAGGAAGCGGCAGCGGTTGCACCCCCACCCTCCCGGGTGAAGCCAAAGGATCACCACAGAACAAACAACCGAAACAAAGAGTTTTCCCTCACTCACCTCCCTCCAAATATTTACAGTTGTCACAACCCAGAGATGCAGGGGTTTAGAAGGGTTTCTTTTAAAAAAAAAATCCCAGAGAGTCCAAAAAGAGCATATATATATATATATATATATATAACACACACCACAGTCTCTGGTGCACGGGGGGCTGCCGGAGCCCCCCCACCGATGGGAAGAAGCCACAAACTCCCAAGGTCTGATGGAGGCGCAGCAACAACATGGTGGCACTTCCCACCCGGGGGCTGAGCCGCCCTGCCAGCGCTTGCCCCACACCGAGCCCCAGCTTCCCGGGGCTGCAAAACCCACCCCTGGTGACCCAGGTGTCCAGACCCCCAACACAGAGACCCCCCCCCCCCCCGTTATTCCTCACTCCGGGAAAAGCCCACAGCGCTCAGCTCCTTCCTTACCCCCTGAAGGCAGCTGGGAGGCTCCCAGTGCCCTCCCCAGCCAAAGCCAAGTCGCCTCCTGGGAGCATCCCCCAGCACCCGAGGGCTCCCCGGGAGGGGTCCCCACTCTCCGGCCCCCAGCCCCAATTGCCCCTCCAGACACCCCGCCCTCCCCCCTGTGGAGGG
>JADKXX010008899.1:0-33490 GCA_017310255.1 Butorides virescens
TACAGCCCCCCATAACCCCCCACAGCCCCCCACAGCCTCCCACTGCCTCCCACAGCCCCCCATAGCCCCCTGCAGCCCCCTGAAGCCCCCCACAGCCCTTTACAGCCCCCCACAGCCCTTTACAGCCCCCCATAGCCCCCCACAGCCTCCCACTGCCTCCCACAGCCCCCTGCAGCCCCCCACAGCCCCCAGCCCCCCTGAGGGGCTCATTGCTGGGCCAGGGGTGACCATGGGGGCTTTGGGAAGGCACTGGGGGGGGCTGTGGCGAGCAAGGGAGGCCGGTGGGGAGGGGGGGGGGTGGGGGGAGCGGTGCGAGGTGGGATGTGCTGCTTCCAAGAAGAGTTCGGCTCCGGATGTCCCGGGTACGGCCCTTCCTGAGGGCAGATCCCTGGGACCTCCCACGCTTGGGGGCACCTCCTGATCGGGACACGGCGCGGGACGCGGCGCGCGGCCCCACAGTGCTCGGGAGCACTTTGGAGCAGGGACCTCGCCATGTCCGTGCCGCCCCCACACCCTTCCTGTATCCCGGTGATCCATAGGCCGGCATCTCCCACCATGCCCGTGGCTTCCACGCCGCAAAGCTGCAGCGGGCGGCAGAGCCCACGGGCTCGGCCACGGTGGTGAGCGTGGTGATGCCACGGTTTGGGTTTGGCAAAGACCCATGCCGCGGGACGGAGCTCTGAGCCCCTGTGCCCCAGTGCTCCGGAGACACGGGCTGGGCCTCCGTCCCCGGGGGGGTTTTGTGAAGCTTTTGTATCGAGCTTATCAATGACACAAGCGGAGGCGCCGCGGGCAGCCAAAAATTCCCCGGCTGCGCCTTTTTGGGGAAGTTTTGCTATTTTTTTCTCTTCTTTTTTTTTTTTTTTTTCCCCTGGTCAAAGGGACCTTTCTGCCAAGCCAAACACGGCGGAGCCGGCGCTGCCCCCCCCCGCCTCTCGCCCCGCCGGCATCGCTGCCCCTTTCACATGGCCGAGAGTGGCCGCCGGGGCTCCCCAGCCCCTCCTGGGCTCATTCTTCGTGGCTCCCGACACAAACACGGCAAAGTCTCCGTTTCCTGCAATTGAAGGAGCCCTGCCCAGGGCCGCCGGGACAGGAATCAAGATTGTTTAGATTCTGGCCTTGATGGGGAAGCGAAGTCACGCAAGCCCGACCCTCGAGAGCGGACACGTACGTGGCTGACCCAGGCAGGCTCCAGCCGTTGGCATAAAATGGGCTTTTCCTCCCCAAAATAGCTCGCTCGGTTGGCGCTCGCAGGGAGGAGACAGCGACGGCTGGGGGGGGGCAGGAGCAGGGTCTGGTGCTGGGCGCCCTGGTGCTGGGCTGAAGCAGCCGCCGGTCCCTCGGCTGGCCTGGGGTCAGCTTCATCATCAAAAATACCCCCCCTGGAGCTGGGCGGCCGCTCCCCGCGCCGCCGGGCCGCTCCCAGGCACAGCGCCATCCCTTGCAGCCCCGCGAGCTCCCGGACGCAGGAGCCGCGGCTCCTCGGGGCGCTGTCCCCTCGCTGCGGGCGCTGCCACGGAGCCCCGAGCGTCGGACGGCTCTGCCGTGGAACACGGAGGTCTGGGCCTCGCCCAAAGCGTTGCGGCACGGAGTTTTGGTGCTAACAGAGAGCAAACCTGAACCCAGAGCTGGCCCCGGTGTCCTGCGGGAGAAATGCCCCGGGTGCTTCTGTACCGGGGCCAACCGGCCTCCGCGTCCCTGCCCCCGTCCCCGACCTCCCTCCCTCCCCGCTCGCACAGCCGCTCGCGCCACCTCCGGAGCATCTTCCCCAGCCGGGGGGGGATGGCAAGTCACGCTGCCATGTTACAGCCCTCCATCCTTCGGGATTTGCAGCAGCATCAGGAAAAGGAAAAGAAACCCCGGTTAAAACCACCCGGAGGGGGTGCGGGTGCCGGCAAAAGCGGCTGGGAGCAACAGGCAGCCGTGCTGCGGCGCTGGCCGGCCGGGGGTGTCTGGAGCAGCCCTGGGGAAGGGGAATTTCCCTGCAGCCCCATGGAGAGAAAAGCGAAGGGGCTGAGCGGGGAGGCGGTGGGGAAGGGCGAGGTGCCCCGGGACACGCGGGACCCTGGAGGATCCCCTGCTCGTCCTGGGGGGGCTCGGCGGAGCTTTGCAATCTCGGCGCTTCCGCACTCCCCTGCGGTTTCTGCTGCTCCCGGGCGGGTTTTGCCGCAGGATGCGGCTCGTGACTCAGTTCCCCCGTGTCGCCTTCTTGCAAGGGCGCGAGACACGGCGGGGACCCTCGTGCCGTCCGGCGGGGCAGCGCTGGCACCAGGGCCGGTGGCAGCGGGGGAAGCAGGGCGAGCCCGGCGCGTGCTGGGCACCGATGGCACCGAAGGGCAGGACAGAAGCCGCGGCGGGGGCAGCAAGAGCTTTGCCACCCATTCCAAGGCCTCAGCCCAGTTGCAGGCGATGGAGGGAGGGAAAGATCCCCATAGCTGCACACACTCCAGAGGCGGTCGCATCCTGCGGACCCTCCGGAGCAGTCGCTGCGGGAGGCACGGGCGCAGCTCTCGGCTCAGGGGCCCGCAGGGGTGGGCTGTGCTGGGCTGTGCCCCCCCGGCCCCTCGCACGGTGCCGGGCATCGCCGTGCCGTAAGCGAGAGATGCGACGAGCGCAGCAAACCCAGCCCCCGGGCATCGCTCCGTGGGGCCGGCGTCGCCTGCGGCCCCTCGCGCAGCGCGGGGAGGAGGGGAGCGCCCCTGCCCCGGCCGTGCCGCAGCGCTCGAACGCCGCCGGCGGGGCAGGGCCCCCAGGGCACGGCTCCCCCCAGCTCCGCTTTAGGCGCTGTGCTCTGAGCCTCTGTAGTGGCGCTGCGGCTCTTCCTCGCCCACCCCGCCACGGGGGGGTCCTGGGGTTCAGCTTTGCAGAAGGGGGGCGTCAAGGTGGCTTCTCCTGTGGCGTCGCTGCCGCCGGCGCCCTGCCGCCCCCGCCCCAGCCCCCAGCGTGCGGAGGTGTCACCTTTCCCTCATTTTTCCCTGGGCCTTTCCAAAATACCCCCAAATTCCCCATTTCCCATGTCGGCTCCGGGCTTTCGGTGGCAGCTGCGTGTTATTGCAGCTCTTTGGGGACCAATCCCGCCACAACTGCGCTGGGGTGAATCCAGATTTATGCTCCCAGCTCTGCCAGAGCCTGGAGTCCAACCTCTGATCCACTGACATCAACCCCGGCGTCCCACCAAGTGCAAAGGAAACGGGGACAAATCCCGATTTTGGCTGCGCTGGGGTAAATCGGGGGGGAAGCGCTGAGCCCGGTGCAGCCCCCGGACCCTGCGAGCGCCGGCGCTTCCCCACTCACCTACAGCATCCGCGTCCGTGGGCGCCCATGGCACCGCTCGGCGCCGGCAGGGCTCTCGCGGCCGCAGTGCCGGGCTCGGTGGCGGCGTGCGCGGCTCAGCCGGGGCAGCTCTGCTCCGTGCTGTGGGCCCTGGCGTGGAGGAGCTTCATGGGTCTGCTCCCCCCGCGCCGTCCGTCCCGGCACCGCGGGGCCTCCTGTGGCCGCCGCGTCACCCGTCCCAGCGGGGGGGACGTCTCCGTCCCTGTCCCGGCCCCAGGGGCTCGGCTCGGCGGCCCCGTTGTCCAAACGCAGCCGCTTGGCGAGCGCTCTGTGGTCTGGATGTGGGAGAAGTCAAAAAAATGTTTCTTATTACTGCCTCTTCCTGCCTGGCTTCTCTCCACCACTCCCAGCTAATAAAGCATTTCCTATTGCTGAGCACACATCCAGCGCCGGCCGCCCTTCCTCCCGCACCCCGGGCCCCAGCCCCATCCTGGTTGCTCTCCCCCGGCCTGTTCCTCCTGCCCTCGGCCTGCGCCGGGCGCTTTCCCTCCCTGCTTTCCCGGCTTTCAAGGCAAACCCCGGGCCGTGGGCTGCCGCTGCCGGGGGGCACATCCAGCTCCTTCCCCCAGCACCCAAAGGCCTTGGGCAGAAACGCAGCCAGGTGCTTTGGTGGTGCCGGGGTGGGAAGGGCCCGGGGAGATGCTGCGGGAACGGCCTCGACCTCCCTGGCCACCCCTCCCGCCCCGGCACCCGACCCTCGCGGGGGTGGGAGCGTCACAGCAGAGCCACGGGGCTCCCTGGGTATTCGGTGCTGGCCACAACGCTTTCGGGGTGCTGTGCTGGAGGGCGGGGGGGGCGGTTTCTCCCCCGGGGTGTAACGTGGCTTTGGGAGGTGCTGCTGAATGGTGGCCCCGTCAGGGACGCTCAGCTCCGGCTGCGGGCGCGGGGCAGGGCGGGGTTGGGCCAAGGGGGTTTGGGTTTGCTCGGTGCCTCCTGCCCTGGGCAGCGGGCGCCGGGGCGCGGGCACCGGGGCCGTTCCCCCGCGGGGGGCCGGGCACTTCCCGTTCCCCCAGGACACGCGGGGCCGCCCGGGCTGCGGGTGGCGGAAGCGACGCTTCCCCTTTCGCCACCTCTGGGCTGTTTTCTTCCAGCCACCCCGCTCTCGGCAGCTTTGTGCTCCTCCCGGCCCCCTCCTCGCCCTCCGGTGCCCTTCCGAGCCCCATCCCTGCCTTCCTCCTGGCTGCTCCCCCCGGCACAGCGACCGCTCCCGCAGCGCTGGGGCCGGCGTCGCAGCCGCTTTCCTGACGAGGTTTTGGGGCCGGATTGACCCCTCTGCGCCCCACGGCGTCACCAGCCCCGATCCCATCGTGAGCCCAGCTGGCGCCCGGATCCCGCCTGCGCCGGGGGGAGCGGAGCGCGGCTCCGAAGCTTTGAGGTCCTGCCGGCCGCCTCTCCTTCCACGATCTAGGAAGTTTAAACAAACAAAAGCACAAAACCAGGATAAAACACGAGCGGTCTTCAAGCACGACCTTGCCCGGGCCGGGAGGTTTGCGGAGCCAGCCCGGGGGAGCCGGGGCGGTTTCCATCAGATCGGAGCCTCCCGGGAGGAAGCCGGTGCCTGCAGACGCCTTTATCACCATGACCATCTCTGCTCCAGCGCGCGGGTCTTGGTGACCTGACCAGCGATCGGCCGCTCCCAGGGTTATTCCTGGATGGCTCCCATGTCCCTGCTGCCTTCCTGGGGTGCAGACACGCCGTGGGCGCTGGCACCCCGCTTTTACGGCCGCGGGCAGGAGTTTCCCCGGGGCGGCCGAGTGCGCTGGCCATGTCAGCCGCTGAACTTTCATCTTCCAAATGGGGCAGCTCCATATTTTTAACAATAATCACCACTGGGGGGGTAAATACTTGCTGAAAAGCTTCTAAAAGTTACCAAATCCTAATCCCGGGTGACACGATGGGCAGGGACGGGTGGGAGCCCCAGGATGGACTGCGGCTCTGGCACTGCGGCCGTGGGAAAGCAAATCCATCCGGAGCCAGGACTGACCGCAGAGGAACGCTGGCAAAGGTGCCAAACCCACCCCTGTCCCTCCCGGCTTCGGGCAGGACGATCCCAGCCCCGCTCAGGCCGGTGCCAGCCCCCGGCTGGGGCAGACGGGGTGAATCAGCGGGGACGGGCGCCCGCCCTGGCGCTGGCGGCACCGCGACTCGCAGCCCTGCGCCGGCCCTGCCCGCCATGGCGCAGCCTCGCGCCAAGGCCTTGCAGCCAAAGCGAGGGTCCCCGTCCTCGCCTGGGCGCTCGTCGCCGTGACTGCATCCCGCAGGAGCATCCCTGGGCCACGGCTGGGCCTTGCCGCGGGCGCATCCAGCCATCCCTCGGGCTTCCACCGCATCCAGCCATCCCTCGGGCTTCCACCGAGCCGTCCCCGCAGCGGCGGAGGGGATGAGGGGCCAGCGGGGGCCCGGCGCTCCCTTCCCCCCGCACGGCAGGAGCCAGGCTGGCACGGCGCAGGCGATGGCTGCTCCATGTGCCGCCCGCCCCCGGCTCATCTGCGAGCTGCCGCCGGGAGCTGGCGAAGGAGGGCGGCCACGTGCCGGGGAGCCCGACGCGAGCCAAGGGCTGGAGGGGAACAGACGGGAAGGTTGCGGCTCCTTCCCAGCGAGCATCCCTCCCTGCCTGCCTGCGACTCGGCCCAAACCTCCCAGTGCCCCCCTGAAAGGCAGAGCTGCAGCCTGGGGGGGGGGGAGCATTTGTCCCCCTAAAGAAGGGGGTGGTGAAGGGAGGGGACTCCGTGCCTGGCCAAGGGTTGTTTCTGATCTTCGAGCCACCCTGGCTACCAGCCGCTCTCCCTGGGAGCCAAGCCCTGGGTGCTGGGGCGCCACAGGGGCCAGCGTGGCTGCTCGGGGTGGCCAGCGCCCTGGCTTCACCTCCTCACACCCCAGGATGGAGCCGGATTTAAGGGGTGCAGGAAATATGGGGAGCACGAGCTCGCCGCCAGCGCGACACATCGCACCCTGGGTGTGCGGGCGTCTGACAAAAATCAGCTGCAGGGTTCCCGGTGGGAGCGGGTCCCAGGGCTCCGGGGGGGGGGCACAGGCTGGAGCTCCCAGAGCTTGGCTTGGGAACAGGGACCACTGGGTCCTGTCCTGGGTATCACTGGAGCACAAAAGGACCCAGAGCGCTCTGGACCATCCCCGCTCCAGAGGGCGGCTGGGGACGGAGCCCCCCAGCACCACCACGTTTGATTTCCAGCCCACGCCTGGCACCCGGAGTGCCTGTCGACCCTCCTGCAGCATGGGGGTGCTTCCCCCCGCTGAGCCGCGGTTTGTCCATCTGCAAGCCAGGAACACCCAGGAGTGGGGAAGTTAATGTCACCGAGGGGGTGACGGGGGATGCTGGCAGCAAGGGGGAAGCGTTCCCGCCAGCCCGCCGAGCAGCCCTGAGCTTTATTCATTAAATCAATCCTGTTAACATGGCAACCACTTCCATTTTAATTTGCACAGCCGCATTCCACCATGCGCTGCGATATCAAGATCTCAGGAAGATCAAAGAGGCAAAAAGAAAGGAAAAAAAGGAAAAAAAAACCCGAACCCCAAAAAGATGAGAACAGAGCCACTTCTGCCACAGATGGGCTCCCCGGCAGCCCCAGAGCCCAGCTCGGGGCAGGGTCACAGCATGGCTGAGGCCACCGTGACCAGAGCCAGGCCGGGGGGGCTGCCTGCAAGGTGGGAGAGGAGGAGGGGCTGGGCAGGGGTCAGGGACTCGGGGCTACAGGGGCTGGGGCAGCTCAGCCGGGTACGTGCACAGCATCCACCTCCCTCGGGCATCACCATCCCAGTGGGGCAGGAAACCACCCCTGTGCCAAAAAAGCAAGCAGCCCCAAGGGGACAGCCCCCACCCCGGTACGTCCTGCCTTAGCATCTCTTCCCCCGTTTCTTCTTTTTCTCCTCACTCTTCAACTCCTTGGCCGCTTTCTTCTCCTCCTTCAGCTCCTTGTACCTCCACTTGGGCAGCTGCAGCAGGTCCTTGTTCCCCCCGCGCGGCCGCCGCTCCCTCGAGCGGGCAGGCGGGCAGGAGGCTTTGCTCACTTTGATTTTTGGGATGGACTCCCCGGGGAAGATGCTGTTCCCACGCCGCAGCCACAGGGGCAGGAAGCTCAGCAGGCCACCGGCCAGCCGGGGCGGTGACAGGAGCCGGATCTCCGACACGGCTTGGCCATTGCAAGAGGATGCACCAGCGCCGGAGCACGAGGCGGGTTCTGGCTCAGCGTCCGGCTCCAGCACACGCTGCCCGAGGATCTCCGGCACGGACAGCCTGCGCTTGCCCACCTCAGGGGGGCTGTCGGGACAGACGGTTTGGCAAGCGGTGGCCACAAAGGGGCTGGTGAGGGAGGTGGTCATCCTCACCATGTGGTCCATCACGCCATCCTCCTCAGGGTCATGGGGGAAGCTGAAGGTGAACATGGATTGGACCTTCTCCAACAGCCTCTTGCCCCTGGATTTGGGGCTCAGGGCTTTGGCCACCAGCTCGGCCAGGGCCGGCCACTCGGGCCGGTACTGGGTGCCAAACTGCTCCGCCCGCGGGCGCCGCAGGAGGCTCCGGATCCGCACGGTTGTCTCGAAGCGGCCGGTGAAGGCTGCCCACTCCCTGGCTGTCTTCCCCTTGATGGGATCCACCGCTTGCAGGTCTGCTCCTGGAGACACCAGGATGCAAAGAGCGTCACTACGGTGTCCCACCTTGTCCCACCCCACCACACAGGGTGAGCGGCAATGCCCGCCCCTTCCCAAAAAATCCCAGCAAGTCCCTGGGGAGGCGCTCACCGGCCAGGAGCAGGGCGGTCACGCAGTCCTGCCGCCCCTGCACTGCAGCCTTCATCAGCGCCGTCAGGCCCCGGGGGTCTCGCTTGTCCACCTCGAGTGCGGGGAAGTAGTTGAGGAGGTGGTTGACGATGGTGATGTGTCCTTAACAGCCAGAGAGAAGCTGCGTTAGAGTTTTGGCAGTTAACAAGGGGTAACTGCGGATGCCTGTCGGAGAAGGAGAATTTGGCACCTGCATCTCCTGAGGGTAAAGATGCAGAAACTGGGAGGGATCGGGACTGGGAGGGTTTGGGTTGGTTTTGTTTTGGGTTTGGCCGTGCAGGGAACAGCGCTGGCGCACCAGCTGCTTCAGCAGAGAATGCAGGAGAGAGTCCAAAAATGCAAAAAAAAAAAAAAGTATCATCAATTCCAGCAAGGATAAAGAGGGAATAAAGGATGATCCCCACTTGGAGACCCTTCTCCCTTCCCCTGCTGTTAATGGAGGGAGCTGGACTCTTCTGCCCTAACGAGGAAAACCGCGGTGACCGGAGATGTGGTCCCCACATGTGGCATTTCCCGGCACAGCCCCTGCGTGCGGGTAAACGGCTGCAGCCCCCGGGGTGCCTGTGGGGCATCTCCGGCTCAGCTCCTCGACGCGCCTGCTTCCGCGGGAGGTGTCGTGAGACAGCGCTGCTGCAGGGATCTCCGGTTTTGCATCATTTACCCAGTTTTAAAATGGCACCAAGATGAACCATAAACTTAGACGGGGAGGGTCACATCCCTCGGGACCCTCAGCTTTTCCCAGGGCACATTTTAGGGGTTGTGGAGGGGGAGCACAGGGGCTCACGTCCCTTCTCGAGGGGGCTGCCTCAAGCCGAGGCCACGCACGGTGCCTACCGGCCTGGGCCGCCATCATGAGGGCCGTGTTCCCGTCCTTGTCCTGCTGGTTGATGTTTATGTAGGGGCACTTCTGCAGCAGGGGCACGACGTCCACGAAGCCCTTGTAGCAGGCGACCATCAGCCCGTTCTGGAGAGGGGACGGCACTGAGGACAGGGGCCAGCGCTGCACCGCCCTCCCCACCACGGTGCTCCCCATCCTCCCCCCCCAGCCCCCAAACCAGACGGGCTCAGGATGGGAGGACAGATGAGGTTCTGCTCCAAGGATTGGATCCATCCCAGGAGACCCATCTCTTGTCAAAGCCATCCCACCCAGGACCCTCCCTCCTCCTCCACCTGCTTTAGCATCCTTCAGGATTCGCCTGATCCCAGGAAATCCCCCACAGGGTGCCCACCCAGCCGCTCACCCTCCCGTTGACATCCAGCTCCGTGGCTTCACTCTGGGTCACCCCGTGCTCCAGCCTCTCCCACACCAGCTTGGCATCGTTCCTGGCACAGCACTGGTAGAGGCTGAGGTCCCCAGCACCACCAGCCCCCAGGGAGGGCTCGTAACAAGGGTAGACGGAGTCGTCGGAGAAGATGCTGCTGGTATCTGAAGGCTCCAACTCATCCTCCTCCTCCTCATCCTCCTCCTCCTCGTAGTGCATCTCCGGGTCGGAGGCATCCAGGCTGGGAGCAGGGGCTGCAGCACGTTCTCCTCCACCGCAGGCATCTGTCATCCGGCCCGGCCGGGGCGAGGGAGCCCAGCTTGGCCCCGAGCCCTGCCTGGGGGCCAGGAGCCTCTCCCGGCGGGACGAGGGGGCACTCCGGACCGTTCACTCCCTCCTGTGCAGACACAGAGTGGGCGTGGGAACCGTGTGGGCTCCAGCATCCCCCACCCGCTGGGAAGCCTCGGCCGGCTCCCAGCCGCCGGCGCAGCCCATGGGTCCAGCTCCCGTCCTCTGCCCCGGGCCAGCGCTTGCCCCAGGGCTTGGATGCTGCAGAACCCCAGGGGGGGAGCAGCTCCCCACGGCGCCGTCTCCAGCGCAGAGTGGGGAAACCAGGGGGACATTTGGGGAGCTTGAAGAGTGGATAAATGTCCCGTGGTCTAGGATCTGAAACCAGGCAGGTGGGGAGGCTGGGAATGTCTCCAGGGCAGTGGGGACGCGCATCTCCATCCCTCCCTGTGCCCCAGGGTCTCGGCCCTTCCCACCCTGCCCTCCCCACTTAACTGGTGCACGTCGAAGCAGCTGCAAAGACCTTTCCTAGCAGCAGAACCAGAGCAGCGTGCAGAGAGAAGGGGTAAACCTGGCTCCTCACCACCAGCAGCAGCAGAGCAGGGGCCAGGGCAGCTCCCAGCTCCCCAGGGAGCCCCCTAAACCACACGACACAGGGAAACCCACAGCCCTGATACAGGAGCCCTGGGGCAGGGATGGGCCAGCTCAGCCTGGCAGCAGAAATTAAACCATTTTGCTTCTAAGTTGAAGCCAACCATTAATTGATCGATGCTGGGAAAGGAAGAAAGCCTTCACAATTCCATTAAACTCTCCCACCCCTCTTGGAAATCCCAACACAGGCTCCAGAGATGAGGGATGCTCTTCTGCTGCCCCCCCCCAATCTTACCTGGGGCTGCTCAGATGTCCCCCGCAGGTCCCTCTTCACCTGGGCAGCATCCCAGCTCAAACCAGGAGGGAGAACTTCCCAGGAGCCAGCGGGGAATCACCCCTACCCTTCACAGCGAGAAAGGGGCGCCTGCCCTGGCTCCGAGCTAGCCTTTGGGCACCAAAGATGTAACAACCTGCACGTTGACGTGGGCTCAGCTCACCGAGGTGTCTTAAATTAAACTGTTGCTTAAAATGGCTCCATCCATCCTGAGCAGGATCAGGGCTGCTTGGGCAGGATTTAGCATCCTTAGCTGAGGAGCTGCCAGGCACCCGGAGCTGTATTTTTATACCTGTCTCACCTCAGTAAGATAATGCCACTGCCTGAGCAACCCCCCCAGCTCAGCCAGCCCCTCCCAGCCCCCTTCCAGCTCCTGTTATATGCAGGTGAATTTGCTGATCAGATGAACCTGGGGAGCCGCTGCTCCGGCCAAGGGCACAGGTATCCGTAATCACGCAGGTGCATTAAACAAACTCTGCGACCCCCCCCTTGAGAGGGGCCTGGGAGCCCCCAGCCCACCTCCTCCTCGGGGCATGGCCGTGCCAAAGCCTCCAGGCACCGGCGAGCTCGGGGCCCCCTTAGCGAGGAGCTGCAAAAATGGGGCTCCTGGATTCCGCCCGGCTGCTCCTTCATCTTCAAACGGGCTTTTTTGGCTCGTTGGTTTTTACGTTTCCTGCGGTGCAGGGGCCAGCTGGCCCGTGGGACCCGGGAAAGGGCACTTTCAGTCCCCGGATCAGCTATTTTCATGGCAAAAAGGCCTGAGTTTGGTCCCAAAGCAGATCGTGGGAGGCCACGCTCTCCGTTTAAAGCGGAGTCCCCAAGGTCACTCTGCTTGCGTCCTTAAACATGAGCATAGGGAGCAGAAGAAGGATCCCGGCTGTTTCCTCTGTGCTGGGCGCATCCTGCCGGGCAGCGCGGGCTGAGGGTCCTGATGCTGAACGGGAGGATCCCGAATGCTGCGGAGCCGGCGCTGGACTCCGTGCCTGCAGCGTCCCCCCAACCCCGGTGTCACCCCAGCCGTGTCCACCCCTCCAAGGGCCAGGACCCGCTCCGAGCCCCTCAGCACTGCGTGTAGCCCCGCTGCCGGCCCGCTCCCGGGGTGCTCTGCCTGGGAATGTCCCCAAAGCTGGCCAATGCCTCAGGGGGCCTCCGTGGTGCCGGACCCCCTGTTGCAGCACCGAGACCCGACCCTCGCCCCTCGCTTTGGGGCTGAGCCCTCTGCTCCTGCTGCATCAGTGGGATGGTGTGGCCAGCGCGGTGTCACCCCAGGGTTGGCGTGGCCAGTGCGGTGTCACCCCAGGGATGGTGTGGCCAGCGCAGTGTCACCCTGGTGTGACAGCGGGACGGCGTGGCCGGTGAGGTGTCACCCCAGGGACGGCGTGGCCAGTGCGGTGTCACCCCAGGGATGGTGTGGCCAGCGCAGTGTCACCCCAGGGATGGCGTGGCCAGTGTGGTGTCACCCTGGTGTGACATCTCCTGCCCCGTAGCCGCCCTCCGGTGCGGCCTTATCTTGGGAGAGGAGTGGGAGCAGCTTTAGGGCTTAGGGCGTTATCCGGGAGCTCTGGGCCGTAATCTGCCGCCCGCCGCAAGCACCTGAGCCGGTTGTGTAAGGGCAAGCTCGGGGTACGGGGCCCCGCCCGCCCCCCCTCGCCCGTTCGCCGGTGCCCTCGGTGGGGCCGGGGCTTCCCCCAGCCCGGGCGGTCCCGGGCGCTGCCCCCGGGGGGGCCAGGCCGCGGAGGGGACCGGCGGGGCGGCACCGGGGGACACCGGGGGACACCGGCTTCTCGCGGCGGTTTGCGCTGCTGGGGGGGACCTTGCAGAGCCCCCGGCTGCCACAAGGGGGCGCCCGAGGCCGCGGGCGGAGGCTCCGCTCCCGCCGGGGGGGCCGGGGCCGGGGGGGCTGGGAGGGCCCCGGAGAATGCGGCGGGCGGGCCGTGCTCGGGTCTCGCCTTTTTAAATTCTTATTGTTTATTTGGTTAAGAATTTTGTACATGGGCATCACGGCATCCTCCCAGATGGGATGGCATCCTCCCAGACGTCATCGCATCCTGCCACGTCTCGTGGCATCCCCCCTGATGTCGCAGCACCCTCCCAGCTGGGCTGGAATCCCCCCAGATGGGCTGGCATCTCCCCAGATGTCTTAGCATCCTCCCAGATGTCATAGAGTCCTTCCAGACATCATAGAGTCCTTCCAGATGTCATAGCATCTTCCCAGATGGGCTGGCATCCTCGCAGGCTTCATTGCACATACCTGAGCCTCACTGCCTGGGAACCGGTTCCTTAAGGACGTGCTGGACATCGGGAGGGAGGGAAGCGCAGCCTGGAGATGAATAACCTGGCTGAGATGTGGGAAGGGTTGCGGGGAGAAGCCGCCCCCTTGCCCAGAGCGCCGGAGCTGGCTGCTTCGCCGTGGGGATGAGGTGCTGAGAGCGGCCCCTCCACGGCAGAACATCGCCCGGTGAACCCGCAGGCATTAAATCACCGCTGACGCTCAGGAGCATCCGCACAGGTGGGGGGGCCGGGAAGGGGCTGGAGGACAGCCCTGATCTTTCACCCCTTGCCCAGTGTCCGGGTGGGAGCACCAAGCCCGGTGGTCTGGCCCAGGTCACTCATCCCTCACCACCCGGTCATCTCCATCACAAAACCAGGGCGCAATAACTCAGTGTGGAAGGGAAGCGGAGGGCGTTGATTTAAACCCGCGGACGGGCTCTCCTAACCCTGGCCCTCCTGGCGGCGGTCAGGGCCGGGTCATGGCCGAGTGTGGCTCCCGGTGCGGGCGAGGGCTGCGGGGCTGCGGTGAGGAGCTTCGCTGCGGGGCCGCATCCAGCCCCGCTGCCCCTGCGCCGGGGGGGTGCCCGGTGGAGGAGCGGAGCGGCAGGGAAGGGGCCGGGCGCTGCTGCGGGCGTCTGCGGGAGGGTGAGGAGGGGTCTGGCGTGTCACAGCCCCGCTCCCAGCCCCCCTGTAAATCAGGGGTGGGTGTCACTGTACGAGATGGCAAGGCCGACCCTTGGCAGAGGGCCGGCAGCCGGTGCAAACCTGGGGTCAAGCCGTGATTTACGCCACCGCGGCGGCGTGAGCGCGGTGGCCGTGACGGCAGGCGGTGGTGGCCAGTGCACAGGCAGCGAAACCGGGTGCAAGCAGGAGCTTGCTGGGGCAGCGGCGGGGTTTGTACATGGTGTGATCTGAGGGTTCCTATACCAGGGTGCAAAATCCCGACCGCTGCCTTTCTCACGTGGCCGGAGACCAAACCATCTCCCTCCACCACCTCCTGCATCCCTCTTCCTTACCCAAAACGGTACGGAGGGGGGATTGCCTCCCTCGGCGGGTCCTGCCGGGCCGAGGAATGTCACCCCCTGCCACCGGCAAGGACAAAGCTGTCTGTGCGTCCGTCATACTCGGCCGCTCACCTCGGGGAGCTGCTGCCTGCGAGGCTGGGGCTGGTGGGACAACGACCCCCATGTCTCGTGCCCGCCCGCTGCCGTGCCAGGACGGCCCCGGAGGTGCCGCACGTTGCGCGGGGAAGCAGCGCGCCTGCCCGCTCCAGCACGTGCTGGGAACTGGGGGATTTCACTGGGATTTACCTGGAATACCCGTTAAGATCATAAACCGCCTTATCCGAGGCTGCGGGCGGGCGCTCCGGCGGGGGGGGGGGTACCGCCCGCCTCCCCGTCCAAAGCGAGCAGGCAGCACCGTGGCGTGCAGGAGAACAAGGGTTGCCAGGAAAAGTTATCTTTGGCTGTAAAAAAAATATGAAATAAAATGGAAAACTGGATTTTGCTCCCTTATTTGACACAGAGTTTCACAAACTCAGGGCAGGCAGAGGGGGATCCAGCCCCGACACAGCCCGGCTTCGCTGCCTGAAAAGGACTTGGGCACGTTCCTTATAAATGATTTCTTTCTCTTTTCTGCTCCTGTAACAGCAGCGTTGGGTCAAAGCATTTTTCCGAGCCTTTTTTATCACAGTTCTGCAATTTGCCTTTGTTTTTGGAAGCCCAGCCGGAGGCCAACACGAGCCCGAGCTGCAGAATTGCCGCTGGATCGAGGGCGTCCGTGGGGAGCAGGGTGCAGGATTGGGCCCTGGCCACCCAGTTCTCAAACTGTCCCCACGTGCAGCTGGGCACGGCCCCTCGGTGCTGCCGGTCACTGGTCGGCAAAGCCCGAGCGTGTCTTCATGCGCAGGGGCTGCGGAGATGCTTTGGCCACCGCCGTGGCTCCCCGAAACCGCAGCCCAGGCTCTGGCCGCTCCGGTTCCCACCCCGCCACCGTCCTTTTTAATTTAGGACCTTAGGGTTAAAAAAAATAAATAAATGCCAAGAGAGAGGCTTTTCTGATTAAATTACAGCTGGCTGGCGATGGAGCCGGAGATCAATTTCAATTTCTCCCTTTTTTTTTTTTTTGGAGTCGGGGGGGAAGTGCCGGGGATGGTGGCAAAGAGGGGGGAGAAAATCAGACTTGCTAATTCCCCAGCTGTAATTATACCTAAAGAGAAATGGTGCCGCATGAAGTCCCTGGTGTGCAAGGAGTAATTTAGGGTTGCTTTGCGAGGCCTCTATGAAATTTGGAAGGAGAGGGGCTCCCTCCTCCCCCCCCCCCCCGCCGGTAATTGTATTTCTGGTGCCGCAGATGGTGCTGGCTCCGGATACTTGCTATAAAGAAGATGGATCGCGGCACGCGGAGGGCGGCGAGGTGACGGCATCGCTCTCTCGCCTGCATGATGAGCGTTATCCATCAGCCCTCTACAAGGCAGCGGGAGCCAGGACAATAAGGAATTGCCCGGCAGGTAAAGGCCACCACATCCAGGGGCCGCTGCCCGCGTCTCCAGCCAGCGCCCCCGCCTCCGCCTGGGTTTGTTTCCAGCCCATCTCCTTGGTTGTCGCCGTGTCCCTCAGCCTTCCCAATTCTCCCTAAAAATGGCTCTTACCCAGGGGCACGGTCACACGTCTTGAGATGCCCAGAATTCGCCTGGTACCCCAGCTGATATTTGCCTGGGTATCCCTTGACGTTGTGATTTTGGAAGACCCGTTAGGTCACGGGGGTCTGGAAGGGGGCTGAGGAAGAGCCCGGCCATCAGGGCTGTGAAGAAAAGCCTGGGAATGAGCCCGAGTGCAGCAGGGAAGGTCCCATGGGCTGGCGGCGACCACGAATGAAGGATTTGATTCTTTTTAATGCTTGTGGTGGGGAAAAGGGCTGTGCCATTTGCAGGTATTTCCCCTGTATTTATAAAATCTCGGAGCAGCTGCCTGGCTATCTCCTAGCAGCACACGCGTGCCCGGCCGCACTCGCCCGCCCGTCCTCTTCCTCACGCCAGCTCCCTTCCCACCAAACACAGCTGCTGCTGCTTGAGAGGGGTTTTCCAGCGGCTCCGTGTGATCCTCAGCCAGGGGAAAAGCAGCTCCCGGGGCTGAGAAAAAAAAACCACCTTAAAAACTCGTCCATCTTCAAGGTGCTTAACCCAGCCGTGCCAGGGGCTCCGGCTTCTGGAGCCCGGGTGGAACGTGGGCCGGAGGAGACCTAAGGACTGTGCCGGAGCGGCCGGGCGTGGAGAGCTAAAAGAGGAGCCGTGTCCCCGGCTGTGTAAATAAATGTCGAGTTCTCTGATCACGCAGGCGACAAATAGAAAGGGGAGAGCAGGGCGATGGGAGCTGCGTCCGCCCAGAGTGTCACCGCGGGGCCGGGGTGGGTGGGATGCCCCCAGCCGGGGAAGGGACAGGCGGGAGGGCCCGGGGACAGAGCCGGGTTTGGTGATTTACAAGATGTGACAAGGCCAGCTGAAAATGATGGATAGGAGGTGGGTAATGCCGCTCCCCAGCTGGGCTCCCGTGGCGTTAACGGAGGGGAGAGGACGTCCCCAGCTATTTATCATCTTTCCCCAGGCCCTTCGAGGACGGTGAACACCCAGTGTCCAGCGCATGCTGGGTGGGTTAACCCTTTCCGAGGGTGCCTGGGGGGAAGCCTCTGCCGCCCATGCCCTGGCCGCAGCAGGAGGGTGCTGGGTTTGCTCCCGTTCCCTGCTTCTGCCCCAAAGCACCCGCAGCTGGGTGCGATGCTGCTGCTCCGGGAGGTTCCCTGGTTCCCAAAGGAAAACAGAGCCTTTCCTTTTTTCCAGTTTTGTTTGTTTTTTTTTTTTTGTGCCTGGGGTGCAGTGGGGGAAGCTCCTGTGGGCAGGCAGGGTGGGCAGCATGGGGCAGGCTGAGGCCGGCAGCTCATCACAGCAGTGAGGGTGATGAGCCCCAGCATTGCCTGTGCAGGAGGGCAGGCAATGGCAGGGGGAGGGGGGTGCAGCACAAAACTGTGAACGGCAGCTGGAGCCACAGGGATCCCCCCTGGACCTCAGGCGTTGCCGATCCCTCCCGCAGCTCCTCGGCCAGCGCTGCCTTATTAGATTTGGCAAAATATTGGGGGCGTGTTTGGAAGGTTAATTAACCCGAGGCAACGCAGCCTGGGAACCCGGTGTCGCCAGTGGGTTTGCCCCCGGCCAGCTGAGTTCAGGCTGGAATAAAACCTGCCCCGGTACGACGCGCCCAGGAGCACCCGGTGCCCTTGCACAGCCGCAGGGTCCCCTCTGCGTGGGATTAGAGCCGGCACCGCCCGGTCCTTCCCGCTGCTGACCAGGCAGCATTGGAGCCCGCAGCCCTCGGAGCATCCCCGATGCAATGCTTCCCGGTTACCCTGGCCCTATAGGTACCAGATATATAGGGGACCTGCTCCATCGGCGGGGAAACTGAGGCGCGAAGCTGCGAGGGGGGCTGGCTGGGTCACGCAGGAGGGCTGGGGCTGGGGGCCTGCCCGTACCTGGCGGCTGCCGCCGCTCACCGCCAAGAAGCCACCTCGCCCCCCTGCCCGGGTGCTGCTCCTCACCCCACGTGAGCCCCGAGCACCAAATAACCCCCAGACAGCTCCTCACGCTGCTCTTCGGGCAGCCCAAAGGTTTCCCCTTCACTCTAAGCTGCATTTCAAGGCAAGCCCCGCGCCGGGCAGCTTGGCAGCAGCAGGGGCTCCTTCAGCGCCGCCGGGCAGGAGCCGCAGTGGCGGAAGGCGCTGGGTGCCCTCCCCAGCCCGGGGATGGGGGCAGCGAGGGGCAAACGGAGCCGGGGCGCTGTTTGGGGCTGGGGTACCCAAGGGCCGGGGCTGTCTGTCCCCCCCCACTTCCCCTGCGAGCCCTGTGCGTGTCGGGGTGCAGCCGCGCGGCCGGTAACCCAGCGGTCCCATTCCTGTCATGTTTTACACGGCCGGGCATGTGGTTATATTTTGTTTTGCCAACCTTTGCTTTCCCCAAAGGAGGGAATGAAAGGGCCAGTGTGCCGCCAATTTATTGTGCCTCCCGAGAGCCCCATGGCTGCCGAAAAAGCAGATGCCTTCTGCTTAATCTGGCCTGTTGCTATGTAAACCTCCTTCCCGCTTTGATGTCCCCTATAAATACTCCATGTGTTTCCAATAAACTGGCATTTTTATCACTGGAGCTGTTAAAGGCAGATCTGTGTCAGATTTGTCCCTGGGCTTGGCCGGGGGTTCGCTGGGGGTAACCTCCCTGCCCTCGTCAAGGGGCTCATTGTAGCCGGGAGCAGGGGGCTGGGGGGGCCACGGCCGCCATGGCACCGCTCTGGGCTCCGGCGCGATGCTCCTGGGGGGGCTGGATGCTGCCCGGGTGCTGGCGCTGCAGCGGCCGGGGCTGGACCCTGCGCTGGCACCACCGTGGCCCTGGGGACCCTCGGGGCTTTGCCTGCCCGACGGGGGCTCCCCCTCGCAGCCCGGCCCCCCCAGAAGCGCCGCTCGCCCACGTTGCTTTTCCGCATTTCTTGCAGGCGAGCAGGAAGCCCGGGCTCCTTGGGGGTGACCCCGAGCCCCTCGTTCTGCAGCCCAAATGACGACGGCCCCCGAGGAGCAGCCCAGCAGCGAGGGCCTCCCCTCTTTTTGTTAATATCATTTCACCAGGGCGTTAGGATGAGCCCCACCTCACCTGCTCGCCAGCACCTCCCGCCCCCCCCCGCCCCTTCCCTGCCATAAATCTCTCTCATTATCGTTGTCGCCCAAGGACGGAGCACCCCCCCGCCCCGGCTCGGGCATCTCCTCCGTCACACCCGTGGGTCAGGCCCTGCTCCCTGCAGCCGGGGGGGATGCTGGCGGCACGCGAGGCTTTGGGGTGCTCAGCCCTGACCGGGGGTCCCTGGGGGAGCTGGGGTGCGGTGGGAGCACTGGTCCCGCTCCTCTCTGCAGGAGGAGGTGGCCGGGGGTGTCTGCAGAGGGGGGAGTAAATCCCCAAGTACCGGGATGTTTTGGGACGAGGTCTGAGCGTGGTCTGGTGCCGTAGCAGTCTGTGACAAGGACGCTCACGTGACAGCGCTGGGACGGACGCGTGTGATGCTTCAGAAGGGCGTTGGGTACAGGCAAGGCCACCGTGGGGCTGGGCCACCCCGAAAGCTCCGCATGTTGGCTCCGAGCATCCCCGGACATTGCCGCTGGGCAAAATTCACCCGAAGAGACCCCGGTGGGGCAGGGGGCTCTGTTTTAAACCTTTCCATCCCCAGACGCTCCCGCAGGGACGGGGGCTCACACCGTGGCTGCCTGCGGGACGGCAGCTCCGTCTCATCCCCCCGGAGCTGGAGCATCCTCCTGCCGCTGCCTCCCCCCCGGGGGCTTCCGCCCCTTCCACGCTGCCCAAAGACGAGGGTCCAGTTGTGCTCCTGCAGCCCCAGCCCCCCCGTCCCGACGCCGCAGCGCTCGCCGAAGCTGCCTGGGGGACACACACCATGCTCTGGGCACGACCGGCGTGGAGCTGAGCTCCCCATCAAAGTCCAGCGGCAACTGGCTACCAGCCGCGGGGCTGGGCAACCAATGCCTCTGCCCCGCTGGAAAACGGGGGGGAGGGGGGTGTTGTGGGGGTTTTTTTAATCCCTGTTTTGGCCTGAAATGTGGTGTCAGAAGCCTGGCTGATATATGCTGCAAAAAAAGGGGTCGGCAGCGCTGGTATTCTTTATTTTGACAGGGCAATGAAAGTGTTATGTAGTCGTGACGCCTCCCCGCTGCTCCACCCCCCTCGGCCTTTATCAACCTGAAAGAGCCCCGGATCCTATTTATAACCCAACCTGAATTGGGCGATGCGTGGGGAAGGGGCCACAAAGAGCCGTGATTTATGAACGCGGAAAAAACAATGCAGACCCTCCGCGCTCTCCCCCGGTCTGGAGGGGAGACCCCTTCACCCAGCCCCTCCAGCGCCGCGGGGATGGGCCCCGGGGGGGTGGGCTGTCAAAATACCCCTTCTTGGTTTGCATAAGGTGAAAGCAGCCCCTGTGCTTGCTTTTGGGTCTGAGATGGGAAGACAGAACTTCCCGGGCGCCGGTTCCCCCCCCCACCCCCGGCACTATAGTTCCTATACGGACTCTGTCCCACTGGGGTTTGCAGCCCTCACGGGGGGGTCGTGATGAACACCCCAAGGGGCGTTCGTACCCTGGGTTACCTCCCGGTGCTCTTCTGCAACGCCGCTCGCCTCGAGACGCCCACAAGCGTCTTTCTAAAATTATTTAATAGGTTTGAAACGCATCACTTTGGTAAAAAGTGCTTTCTGCTGGCATGTCAGGGGCGCTGACAGATTGCAAAGCCCCTCGTTACGGCGCGGGGGAGGGAGGGATGACAGCGAAGCTTGGCTCTCCAAGGTCAAACCACTTCCATTCCTCATCCTTGCCTTTCTAATAATGTTGTCAGTGAGCGCCGGCGTCGGCAGCTTCGGGGGCAACGGGAACGGGAAGGGGAACGTGCCCTCCAGCTTGGCACGGGCGTGCGCAGACACCCCCGGCAGGGTCTCGGGGTGGGCTTGGGGTGGCTGGGTGCTTCCCCAGCCGCGTTAAATGCCTGGTGCCTGCCGGCAGCGATGGTGATTAAGCTTTTCAATGTTTTTTGCAGCTGTGAGCGGTTGAGAGGAGAGCATCTGGGCTGCGCTGGGGCTGCTGGGGTTCCCCACGCCGCCCGCCCTCCCACCCCCCAGCGCTCTGTGTGCGTTCCCCCGCTTTTTTTCGGATAGAAACCGGGGAGCGGCCAGGGCAGGGGTGGTGCCGCCGGTGCCATCGACCTTGTGCGTCTGCCAGGTTATTGCTGATGACATCCAAGTTTGGCGTTTGGACACATTGATGGCTGAAGCAACCCAGCAGGGTTTTGACTTTCCCTGCCTAATTACTGCCAGATTGCTCGGCCCCGGCCCTGCGCTCCCCAGGGACGTGGCTGCATGCGCGGGGAACCGGGCAGGGGCGGGCAGGGCTGCCCAGGCTCTCCCAGGCTTGGGAAAACTCACCCTCGCCCCAGCTTCGCTGCAAGCAGGCTCTGCTGAGAAAGATGCAGCACCAGAATTTATTTATTAGGAATTAGTTTATTTATTAGAATCATAGAATCATAGAATGTTTTGGGTTGGAAGGGACCACTAGAGGTCATTGAGTCCAACCCCCCTGCAGTCAGCAGGGACACTGCTAACTAGATCAGGCTGCTCAGAGCCCCATCCAACCTGGCCTTGAATGTTTCCAGGGATGGGGCCTCCACTGCCTCTCTGGGCAACCTGTTCCAGTGGCTGGGTGTGCTGGGTCCCACCGGCGTCGGTCCATGAGGTCCCCACTCCTGGCACAGCCCCCGTGCTGCAGTTTCATGCCGAAGAGCTTAACGAGGGTGTTTCTTCTATCTTAACTAATTTATTGTATACATCGAGGTCAGCCAGGGTGCAGGGCCCTGCAAGCGGAGTGAGAAAAGCTCTTGACAACGGAGATCTTGCTCTGCTTTCCGTCAAGCGTCAGCCCCGCTGCCATCCGCATTTCCCTTTGGTGTTGGGGCCGAGCCACCGGCCGGGGACGCAGCACCTCCCGGCTGCTGGTGCGGATTCACCGGGGAACGGCGCTGGGGACTGGCTGCCTGCGCACGCCACGGCCACGTTATGGTGAGGTTTGGTCTTGCCTGTCCAAGAAGAGCCACGGGAACGGGCAGAACATGGCTCTGCGTGCCTTCCCGGTGCCGTGGCTGCTCGAGGCGCTGGTTCCTGGGCTGTGGTGAGCCACGGCACTGGCGGGGCTGCCCGGAGCGGAGGGGGAAGCTAATAGTGAAGAGATTTTTGGGAGGCAGCTGCTTGCAGGGGCTTGTTGTGGGAGAAGGAGATCCAGGTGCTGCACTCAACCGAGCATGAAAAATCGCAAAGGGGAAGGGAGAGCTGCTGCGTGCACTCCCGGTGCCCGTTTTTTGCTGTGCTGGGGAGACCAAGAAGCTCATCTCGTGTCCCCAGATGCTGGGGACAGGAGGAGTCAAACTGGCCGGAGAGGTGGGATGCGGCTGGCTGGCGGGGAGACCCTGGGGGTGCGAGGAAGCAATGGAGCTGCTGGGGCATGGCTGCTCTGGGCCAGCCGAGCCGCCCCGGCAGGTTCCACCCTTCCCCTGCACACGTTTGTATGATCGGGCTCTCGACCCCGCTCATCCTCGTTGCCCTGCGGAGGGAAGGGCGGCTTGAGGTCCTGCCTCTGCCTTCCGAAACATGCCCGCTGGTGTGCCTGCGCCTGGAGCAGACCTGTGGATTCTCCTCCTCCTGACCCCTTCGAGTTGTTATCAAACTGTATTGGATGGTAAATGCTGCCCTCCCGGGTGTCACACTGGTGGTCGCCTCCTCAGCCCTCTTCCGCCTCCGCCACAGCATCAGCTTGGACAAAAAGCTTCATCTCGCGGGGCTCATGAGCAAGAAGGACCAGATCCAGACTTGCATAAGCCTGGAAATATCCATACGATTGCTGCTTTGTCCTATATTCAAGCAACGGTGGGACTGGGATGAACCTGCCCTAGACCCGTGGCTTCCTTCTTCCAAAACAGAACCAACTTCAGGGCATGGGCCTGTAGAGTCTTCAGATTTAGGACTTTATTCATCAGAATACTCTTCGTCTTCTCTGGTGTCTGGAGGTCATAGGCAGATCCATGATGTGTTTGAAGCCCTGCTACCTAACCAAAAGCCTTGCAGGAAGTCAAGGGGTTCCTCAATGGAGATGTTCAAAACGTCTGTAACAACGCCCGCCTGGAGTTCATGTTTCATTGCGCGTTGATTTATCATCCCTTGAGTTAATTATTGACCTTAGCTTTGCCTTGGTCAATATTTACCTCCCCAGGTCAATAAATCTTGACATTCACCTCAACAGAAGTCAATATCTCCTTAGTGTTTATCTATTCCTTCTGTTGCTAATTTTGCTGAAAGCTTTTATTTATTCTTATGAAGTGCGCTTGCTTGGCGCAAGGCCCGCTTGGAGAGGAGCAACCTTTGTTTATCCACTCCAGACAAAGCCTTCGCTTCTCTACGATGGCTGACATGGGACATGGCGGACACAAACCATGGGTGGCATCACTCCAGCCAAGGCTGGACGCTGCTTATTTTCACCCCGCTGATGAGATCCGGCCAATTTTCAATCATCAGCAGCACTGGGTTTTCTGATGGGGCCCACTCCTGGGTCCACAGACTGTCTGCTGAGGAGGCCACATGTTCCTGCCAGCCAGGCTTGGAGCTGGCCAAGTATTGGGGCAGGAGGAAGAAGAATCACAGCTTATCCTCAAATATTTATGGGAAGAGAGGGCAGCTCTTGGGGACCCCATACCTGCTTTGCTGCTTGGTCCTTGAGCTTTGCAGGCAGCTTGTGGGCGCCATTCTCATGACCCCAGTCCTAATGGAGGGGACCCATCTGTGATGGGGATGGATGAGGGAGTCGTGTATTTCCACGATCTGAATAATCCTCTCCTCTGAGCAGAGCAGCACTGGGGTCTGGATCATTCCCTGCTCCTGCTGAGGCAGGAACACTCCATCGTGCCCTCAGCCTTGGCCGCTCCAGGGGCCCGGGCGTCCTTCTGGGTGATGCCTCTGCCCCGAGAGCCCACCCTTCCCTTCTGTCCATTAAATGGAATTAGATTAATCTCTGACGTGTCTGTACGCCACTGTCCCCTCTCCTTTTGATTACCCCATGACAAAGATTAATTGGAGCTGCTGTAGGAGGCTGCTGGCATGGGGAGGGTGCGAGAAACACTCCCACGTGGGTGTGAGTGGGTTACGCACAGCGCTGGGCGCCCGGACGCCTCCTGGGTGCTCCAGCTGTGCCGTGGCCGAGTGTCAAGGCCACCATCAGCAGAAAAGCCCTGAAACCCGTGGAAAACATAACCTGTAGCTCCCGGGAATCCTTCTCCCCCCCGACACCGACACCGGTGGGTGCAGCCACTCTCCAGCTGACGCTTGTCCATGGCGGTGCTGCGCGGGCAGCTCCGGCCTCTCAGTTCGGAAGCAGAACCACCTCCCCACCACCTTTCGCACCAACTTTCTGCCAGTGCAGCCCTCTTTTAGCCCACATGGGTACCGAGGAGGACCGTAGCTGGGATGAGATTTCTGTTTCTCGATGGTAGGGATGGGAGCAGGGTCTTCCCATCCCAAGGGCTGGTGGTCGGACACGTTGGCTGGAGACGGCTGCTGCCTCCCAGCAGCATAAGGCTGTGGACACGTAGCTTCTTGTCCCTAAGGCCATCTACGGAGCCTGGGCAAGCTCCGATAAATGCTGGATTCTGTAGCATTGGATGTGGCCAGAGATTTTGGCTTGTAATCACCTGACTTGGGAATAGATCTCTGCTCCTTGCCTCTCGTCGCACAGTCCCTTGCCCACCAGGACCCCCCGACGTAATCCCTAATCTCTCTCCCCCTGTGAGGAGGAGAGGGGAATAACCTCCATCTCTGTGCTCCTGCCTCAAACTTCTAATATTTTAATTGAGTGAATTGACCTGGAGTAGTCTATTGAACTCTGCCTGACCTTTTAAATAACAGGTCAAGGGTTTAGCTTTGCAGCGCTGACCTCTTCCCTTATCTGCTAATACTGCTCCTCTCTCAATTAGCTGCCGTCCCCCCGACCCGGTGGAGTTGGGACCACTTTGCAGGCGTCAGCGTGGCTTCCTCCATGCACGAGTGGGTAACGCCGCACGGCGCCCGCCTCCAGGGCTCTGAAACGGAGATCATTGATGCTCCCTTGGGGTTTGCTGTCACTGCCCTACAGCATCCTTCCTCAGGGACAGGCCTCCAGGCAGGGGTGTCCACCAGCACCCAATAAAAGATGAGGCCGAAGCCTCATCTTTTATTGATCGGGAGAACGGAGGGAGGACGGAGGGAAAAGCGAAGATGAAGACGCTGTGAGGGTGCTGGAGCAGCTCAAGCCTCGTCAGCCACGTTGGGACTGCAAGGGCACTTCCCTCATTTCCCTGGACGTTACAGGTCATCAGGAGGAACGGCCTGAGATCCCACCAGCCCTGGAGAACCGAGGGAGGTGAACACCTTCGGACCAGCTCGAGCTGCTGCCAGAAGGTCCTTCCCCGGGACAGCAGTGGAGGACGCGTACCAGGAGAGCCGTGTCATGGCTGAGGGCCGTAAAAGAGACTTTTTTTTGGCATTGCAGCAGACCTGGGGCACGGGATGCTCTACAATCACATCAGCTTGAGCAAGAGGTTCTGTGTCATGAGCTGAACCAGCCTCTGAGGACCCCTCTGCTCTCCTGTGTCCAGAAGACGGACTCACGCCCATCACCGGGGGTTCTAAACCTCTCCATGTGGGCCCTCTGTGGAGGTAGAAGCCCGTTCCTCGGGCAGCGGCCGTGGCCCTGCCACCCTCTCCCATCCATCGCCTCGTCCGTTGGCTCGGCGAGGTGTCCGGCGCCTTCCCAGGGAGCATCCTTTAACTTCCACAGGGATCCGAGGGGGCCAGCGAAGAAACACAAAGATTTGTAAACCCATAAAACTCTGCCTGGCCCAGCTTCATCTCCGCGAGAGCCCGGTTTCGAGAGCAGCCCTGGGTTGCCCAGCCCTGTTCAATGAGTGGTGGGCTCTGCATTCCAGAGTATAAATATCTGCCATTGTGGTGCTGAGGAATGCGAGCGTGCTGGAGTCTAAAATTAAAGAGCGGGGCCGAAGGCCTCTCGGGTTACCAGAAACAAGACTCCATTGTGCTCCCTCCCGTCAGGGCTTCGCCTGGTGCGGGGAAGCGGCTGCGAGTGTTTAGAAACCGCCCGGGTTAAACGCAAGGGGTGAAACAGCCTTTAATGACAACATTTTGATGCGTATCTTAAGCTGAGCTCCCTCCTGACTGCTGCTCCGGAGGGCAGGGTGCCGCGCCGGGCGCCTGGTGCGATGCGCAGAGGATGCTCCAGGGCTGCGTGACGCTTTCCGGGGGCGTTTCTGTCACCCGGGCGGGATGCTCTGGCACCCTGGCCCCCGCTCCTGCCTCCGCTTGCCACAGCTTTGAGCACGTGCTTACATTAAGCCCCTCTGTGTTACCTCTGGCAGGGAGGAAGGTGCCGCCAGCCCCCACCCCGGCCCCGTCCACACCCCCCCTTAAACGCCGCCGCTGCTCACGTCACCCCGC
Organism: Butorides virescens; assembly: GCA_017310255.1. Lineage (NCBI taxonomy): Eukaryota > Metazoa > Chordata > Aves > Pelecaniformes > Ardeidae > Butorides > Butorides virescens. The sequence continues at coordinate 25,991 of JADKXX010008899.1, forward strand.
GCTGTTGAACATGCGGAGCCAGGGATGCTCAGCTGATGTTCGCTGGCAAGGAGGCCACCTGCCCGAGGAATTGCTGGTCCCTGGAAGAAGCTGGTGCAGGGGAAATCAGTGCCCATCATTATTTGTTTTGGTAATGATGCTCCGTGTTCTGCAAAGGCCAGTGTGGGATTCTGCCGCCATGGCACTGGGGAGGCACGGCTGTCGTTCGACCTGCGCTGTGGCAGCCCCGAGGGAAGCCCCGTCCCGGCGAGCCCTCCCAGCAGCCACGCCGGACCAAATCCTTCAGGAGGAACCCTTCTGTCTGCTCGCTTCAGATGCAGATGCATGAAAGCAAGGAGCAGGGTTAGGAGGAGTCGGATGGATGGAAGGAGCAGACCAAGTCAGATTTGCTTCTTGGCCGCTGGTTGCGGTCAGGCTGCTGCTCTGCAGAAAGGGGGGGTGATCCTGAGTGCCACTTCCCTGCACCCAGTGCAGATCTGTGACCTCTCGGGTTTGCATTCCCAGTTCCCACTGGAAGCATCCAAGCACCAGAGCAGCGGCAGTGGAACGTGCAGCTCACGGGGATGCTGGAAGTGGTCCTGGGAGGTAGCAACTGCAGGGACAGCCAGGATTTTCCCTGCCTTTCATGAGGGTTTCATCTCACGCCTGGCCCCAAAGCTCCGGCGGCTGTTGGCAGCGTGGACGGGGGCTGCCACGGCGCCAGGGGTGTGGGATCTCCCCGGGCACAGGGTCCGGCTGCCTCCTTTCAACCCCACCCCGTGAGCACGGGCTCTGGTTATGGTTTCAGACCCCTACGCCTACTCGGCGAGCACGCGTTTCCTGACGTGGAAAAAACACAGAAACCTCGGTAAATATGGAGCTGTTTCCTGTTGCTGTCGTGGTGTCCCCTGAGCAATCAATTTATGGCCCCTAAAGCTCCTCTAAGTGGATTTAGCTTCTCAAGATAAATCTTTTCCCTTTGTGCGTGCAGAGCGTGGCCCCGGTTCTGCAGCCACTGTTGCTAAATCGAGCGTTCGGGGGGATTAAGCCCCGCAGCTGCACCCCCAGCCGAAGCCGGCATCGGTGGCAGCGCCGAGCCCGGCGGCAGCGGCCGCTCTGCTGGGTCCGTGCTGGTGTCTCATCCCCAAACCGTTCTCATAGGGCTTTGTTTTTTAATTAAGGGGACCTGTTTGCCCTGGGGTGAGATCTTAGGGCTGAATTATGATTTTCCTTACACAAATGGACTCAACAAAGAGCTCCTGGAAGCCCTCTCCCTGCTCCCTCTGCTGCCTCGCAGCTGAGATAAACCCGGGAGGAGCCTCCTTGGGACGGACCGGGATCCTCGAGCCACTGTGTTTATCCCCGGGGGCCGCTTTAAGTAAATAAAGCTGCTAATGGACCCTCTGCCTGCTCCGTCCTTGCCCAGCCTGCTGTGCGCGGGGTCCCCGGGCTGGGGGTGATGCTCTGGGGCTTGGGGCTCGCCCCTCGTGCTGCTCCCCCTCTGCGACGCGGGGACCGGAGCTCTCGAACCTCCGTGGGAGCGCAGCGGCTGGCCCGTGGTTATTTCTTCTCCATGGGCCCGAGGCAGCTTCACCTCTCCCCGGCGAGGAGGAGCCGGGTTTAATTGCAGACGGGAGCGGGGATGCTTGGGCCGGGGGACGCTCCCCAGCTGCCAGCAGCGCAGCCCCCGGCTCCAGCCCTCTGCTTGTGCGGGGCTGGAAAGGGCCCTATTAGCTCCATGAATTTTAAGCACAACCAGATGTGGGAGATGAAGCTGTTAAACTCCTTTTGTGCTCTCAGTGGAGGCTGAAGGGGGTGGTGGTGGTGGTGGTCCTGGGCCCCCGCACCATCCTGCACCCCCTCCACAGAAACCAGACGCTTCACTTGGCCGCGGAGGGGAAGGGGCAGCTTGGATTTTTCACGTGTGACACTTTGGGGGGTGCCTCGTTGCTAAAACCGAGTCTAAGGCTCGTGCCACGAGCTCTGTCCTCCGATTCTGCTCCTTTACGAGCATCGGCTGCTCCAGAAATACGGCGCGAGCTCTTTGCAAACAGGAGCCCCATTTCCAAGAGGCAAACTGCTGGAGGTCTTGGCTTTCCGAACGCACGCCAGCAGAAAGCTTCTCCCTGCTGGGAGTTGGTGTGCTTCCAATCTGGTCACCGGGAGCAGGTATCCCCGGATCCCGGGAGAGAGCATGAGCAGCGAGGATCCAGCAGCCCCGCCGCTAATAAATCAGCAGCGCTCTGTAATTTTATGTAACGTTAATAAATCAGACAAATGAAAATAGCTCGAGCCTTGTAAGGCATAAATCAACCTCCTGCTCTGGCATGGTGCTTTAAAATAATTTGTAGATTGATGGTTGTCTGACTGAATGAGGGAGTTGGGGGCCTGGGAAGATTTTTAATGACCGCTGCGGTGCAATGTCTCCCCGGGCAGAGCCCCAGCTCCCCCCCCCTTCCCAGTTTGCCAGAAGTGGCTCTGGGGGAACTGGGAGATGGCTGCAGTGCAGGGAGCAGGGGGAGAGAGCCGAGCCGGCTGCCCTGGCACCGCTCGTCACGCAACCTGCGGGTCCTGGGTGCCCCTCACCCTGGGTGCCCCTCACCCTGGGTGCCCTTCGTTGGCATCAGCAGCTTTCCTGGTGCGGTGAAGCTGGGGTCCCCCGGGCTCTGGGTGTAACCTTGGTGGGACCAGGCCACCTCCCTCCTGCCGGCGTTGGGATGGCATCGTGGCCAGCACAGGATCTGTGCCCTCATCACGGGGGGCTTTGAGGGTTTTGGAAGAGGAGGAAGCAGCAGGAGGTGGCAGCCTGGCAGGGCATCGCTGCCCGGAGTGCAAGGGACCCACCAGACCTGCTTCCAAAAATCCCCCCGCCTTGTCCTTCCCTGCCCTTCCCTGAGGCTCCGGCGGGCTCACCGCGACGTGGCCGCTGCGGGGATGCACCGGCATTGCCACGCTGCTGGCACCGTGCTGGCTCCAGCAAATGTCTCTGCGTGGCGAGAAGCACCGTGACGCGTTTTGTCTCCAGGGACGCGTTCAGAGCAGGTTGGGCACGAAGCACCCTGGGAGCAAGGACCCAGCTCCTGCCTTAGCAGCGACCCCAGGGCAACGCCGGCGTCAAACCCAGGGGAAAATAATAATTTTTTTCGGGTTGTTTCTGCTATTTATTTCTATCCTGGTTTTAATTTCTGGGCTCTGCGTTGCTGCCCCCTGCCCTGGCAGGTCCCTTGGGGTTTTGGGGCTGGTGCCATGAGTATTAGCATGGGGTCGGGGCTCCTGGTGGTTGGCTGGTGGGCAACTCTTTAAGGCTTCTTGGCCTCATTTTCCCCATCTGTGCACTGAAAATAATATTCCTTCCTAAGGGCACTGGCTCCATTAGCCGCTGTTTGCAATTAGACCTGGCCTATACCCACATTCTCTAACTGGTTATACTGGCACAACTGGTATCCTCCAACCTGCATTCACAGCCTTAATGCTCACTGAGATGTCGCCGCTGGACCTCCCAAACCTGCCGGTACCCGACGGTGCTCGGACCTGGTTTTTGCAGATGGGGGGTGGGTGCCCAGCGGAAAGCCGCCCTCCCCACCACGGACCCCCCTCGGCTCTGGCCCATCCGGCCGCCTCTGCCCCAGCAGAGCTCGAGCGCGGGTTTTGCGCCAGGGTTTTTTTTTTTTTTGCGGTGTTGCGTGTTTTACTGCTTTTGGAGGTGTGAAGAGTTAAGTGCTTGGCCGGAGGGTGGTGGATCAGGGTAATTGCTCCCTGACACGAAGGCAGCGTGTTCCAGCAGGATAATCCGCTCTGCCTGTGGGTTTTATTCTCGTGCATGGGGCTTCCAGCAGGATCCCAGGCGCTCGACGGGTCTGAGACCCCCCTGAAAGCAGCGGCGCAGTTCTTGGCTGTCCCGGCGAGGGGTCCCCTTTGCCAGAGAGCAGCCAGCTCCTCGGGGTGCCCGTGGCTTTCAGCCAGCCCCCAGCCCCGCGCAGGACCATGCCAGGGTTGAAGCCCCTCTGCAGCGCCCGATGTGATGATTCACAGCGACGCAGCCGCCGGCCACGCTGCTGCCAGAGCTGCCGGACCGTAAACTGCCGGTCTGCTTGTTTTTAAGAGCTGAAATGAGTTGCTCCCCAAAGTGGAGCATCGAGGCAGGTCTGGCATCTCCCTTCCAGCCAAAGCACCCAGGGATCAGCCGTGAGCGTTTCAGCTCACCCTCTTGTGGATTCACGGCCAGATTTTAAACCCTTTGTAGTGGGAATTTATAGCTCTCCCCAATCCCTAGGGAATGAGGACATTAAATAATTAGAGGCCTCTTCAACTGATGCCTCTCGCTTGGCGTCGGGCGCTCGGAGCGCCTCGGCCCCGCTCTCGGCCCCGCTGCCGCCGAGGGAGGCGCGAGCTGGCGCAGGGAGATGTCACCCCTCTGTGAACCGGCAGAAAACATCGGGCATCACATGTCCAAACCCCGCGGCCCTTGGATTATCATATTTTGTCGTTAAACCCTAATGCGAGCTGTGGAATGCCAGCTGCCCTGTGGGAGAAGAGAAACCCCAGTGTTTTTAAGAAGAAGGTGTCAGCACGGATTTTTGCTGATGGTTTCTATTGCTGATCAAACAGAGGAATAATTAACGAATTCGGGCTTTTGATTAGGAGTTTATTTTTTAAAGGAATCATGGGGAGTGATTAGTGAAAATAAATTGTGTGACCCCGCGGTTCCCATCCAGCGTTTCCTTGGCTAATGAGGTGAGTTTGAACCCTGCAAGCAGGGCTAAGAATCCGGCTTCCCTGTTTAATAAAAGGCAGCTTATACCTAGTGAAACCGGAACCACAGTAAATGTCAGGCTCGTTTTATAGCTGGCTGGATTAGGATCATTAGATACTGTTTTCGGGACAGCAGCGCCCAGATGCACGCAGCCGAAGTCACGGTCCTGTGACGCTGAGAAGTCCCGGCCCCGGGGGACCGGCTGCTGGAGCCCGGTGGGTGACCATGGGCAAATCGATCAACGTGGGCAGGAGAAGGAGATGGTTTGGCAAGCTGCCGCACCCCAGCACCGTCACGGGACCCCGCATTCCCTGAGGCAGTGCTGGAAGAAGCCAAGCTTGATCCCGTTGGCAAATATCCCGTCCCGCTTTGCGCCTCCCTGCCTCCGTCGCACCCCGCGTGCCGGCGCTGGCCCCGAGCCGCGTGCCTTCCCCCGAGCGTTGGTCTCCCGGGGGGTGCAGCGCTACGATAAGGCGGTGATGAAATGACGCGCGCGCTCACCGCTCGCCACTGCCCGAAGCTTGCGGTAAAGCACCGCGGCATCCCACCGTGGCACCGGGAGGGGATGTGGGCAAGACCTGGCCGGGGGTGGGGAAGGCAGCGTTTTCGTTCCAGCAGCGGCTCCCCAGCCCCGCGCTGAGCTTCGGTGGGTGCCAAACTGGGATGGTAAAACCCTGAGAGCGCTGGGAAGGGGAGGCTCAGCCGGAGCTGCCCTGGGGTGAGCTGGCCCAGGGCATCGGGTGGTCCCGGCACGCCTGGCAGCCCTGCGGCCGCAGCTGGGCTCACACATTTGCAGGTTTTCGGTCTCTTACTGCAATCGCACACACAAAAAATTAATTCCCGGTTGCTGCCATTGGGGCTGCTCCCTCCGCTGGTGGGTGAAGATAAGGAACTCACCCAGGCACCCCTCGGGGACGCAGCAAGAAGTTCATTCCGTAGAATGCCCTGGATGTTCCTCCTGGAGCGCTGGATTTCCAGGAAAACCCAGTGGTGGGTGCGGGGCTGGGTGGTGGTCCAGGGCGGGGGGGGGGGGGGGGCAGTTTTTAGGCATTTTCCCCTGATAAGAAATTTAGCGGTGGAGATAAAATGGGAACCTCCAGCGCCCAGTGGTTTTCTACCAAGGTGGGAAGAACAGGAAGCCCCTGCCGGGTCGCTGAGCGGCGTCTGGAGGAAGCCGTGACGCATAATCCCTCTCCTAAAGCTAAACCGGGGAAGAACTGAGCCCCCAGTGTTGAGGGCCATGTCCATGCGGGCTCCCAGCACCCAGCGGGGCTCCCCGTGTGTTAAATAACAGCTTCTTCTTCGTCACACCCAAATTAGAAAGCACAAGGGTGCGTTGTCGCAGCCGGGGGCAGAAAAAATAGGATTTTTTTTTTTGCACATAAATAAGCGGCACTGGGAGAATCCAAGGTGGGAGCAAAACGTGCTCGAGGGTGGGGCGATGCTCGGATGTGCCAGCTGGGAAAAGACTGAGTTCGTCTCCGTGGGAGAACCCCAGTTAATGAAATGGTGTCAGATCGCTCAGGCCCTTTCCGGAGCTGTCCCCGCAAATGTCCTGCGTTGTGCCCCAGGGCAGCGGTGCCTGGAAGCGCCCCCGTTGCAGGGCCGGGGCACGGCCCCCTGCCCACCCCGTCCCCCTGCCGCACTCTGCCTCAGCAGGGCTGCCTGGCTCTCAGCTTAAAATCTGATTAATTTGGTCTTTCCAGGCTTTTCCTGGGCCGGCCGGAGGAGCGGTATTCCCGCGCATGGATTGCAGCCGGGTCAAAACAAAGAGGGCGCCCGCCCTGCGCCGGTGCCCGGGTTTCACCGCTCACGGGCCGGGGCTGGCGCAGGCAAGGGCTGCCGGCAGCCCCAGCGTCTGCTCAGGAACAGGCAGCGCTCGCCTGCTCCTGGAAAGAAAAACGTGTCGTGATCCCCGAGGGATACGACCCAACATTCGTGCGAGGGGAACGCCGCCCTAACGCGATTGCATCGGGGAAGAGCCTGAGCTGGTTAAATAAAATGATGTGGGGGTTTAGGGAGCAAAGGCGACGTGGCTGCGGGGCGTTCTTGGTGCAGACCGACCCCAGGAAGGTGAATTTTTGGGCCTGGAGAAGGGATCGCATCGCCAGCTGCCCCAGCCCAGCTGATCCCAGGCTAGGGGAGGATCCTGGGGGTCTGGAGAGTTTTGGGTTGGGCGGGTAATGCCTTAATAAATGGGTTGTCCTCTGGACACCTCCCATCGACACAGTGTCCTTGGGGCAACTGTTTTATTTTTGCACAGTAAGCGAATAGCAGGAAAGCATGCCAGGTATTTGGGATTCCTCGGAGCAGTTCAGCAGCTGAGGACCCAGCTCACGGCTCCTCACAGGCCGCAGCCGGGTCTGCGGGGGTACGGGCAGGGGTGGGACCGGGGTGCAGGGATCGGGGTGCTGGGTGTCGGGGTGCAGGGTGCCAGGGTGCAAGGGGTTGGGGTGCAGGGTGCCAGAGTGCCAGGGTGTCAGGGTGCAGGGGTGCAGGGAGCCGGGGTGCAGGGTGTCGGGGTGCCAGGGTGCAGGGTGTCAGGGTGCCGGGGTGCAGGGTGCCGGGGTGCCGGGGTGCAGGGTGCAGGGTGTCGGAGTGCAGGGTGCCGGGGAGCAGGGGTGTCGGGGTGCAGGGTGCCGGGGTGCAGGGTGCTGGGGTGCAGGGGTGCCGGGGTGCAGGGTGCTGGGGTGCAGGGTGTCAGGGTGCAGGGGTGCAGGGTGCCGGGGTGCAGGGGTGCAGGGTGTCAGGGTGTCGGGGTGTCGGGG
>JADKXX010008901.1:0-25712 GCA_017310255.1 Butorides virescens
GGGGCAGGCAGGGGAGCAAGGGGCAGGCAGGGGAGCAAGGGGCAGGCAGGGGAGCAAGGCAAGGGGCAGGCAGGGGAACAAGGCAAGGCAGCAGGCAGGGGGGCAGGGAGAGACGGGGCAGCCCCCCCGCGCTGCCAGGGATGCCCTGCTCCGGGCGGAGGGTGGCTCCCACTGCGCCCTGGTATCCACCGTGCCCGGGTTTTAGGGAGAAAGCAGCCGGATTAGGGGCAACGGAGGGGCCGCGGGGGGGGGCTCGGTGCTCCCGGTAACCCAACCCCTCCCAGGGGACGGGGCATCCCCCACCGCCTTGGCCTTTGCCTCTCCCCACCCTCCCTTCCCCAAAAAAGGGTGTGGGGAGCCCTGGGGAAATGCGCTTGTGGCCTGGGCCTGATCGGTTGGGAGCTGCCCGGAGGGATACGCGCCCCGGGGGGGACCCTCCGTCTGTCTGTCCACCCGTCCATCCATCCATCCGTCCACCCACCCAGGAACAATGCGCCCTCCCCTCGGCTGCTGTCGCACGTCAAGTGCATGCCGGAGCGCTCGCCTTCAAAACAGTCGTGGTGTTGAGGAGCTGACGGCAATTCTTAGTTAGGAGCTTTGCCTGGAAGGCCCCGTTCTTCTTTTTCTTTCTTTTTTTTTGTGTTGAAGTGTGCTTTTTCCACTTGGGGGACAAAAGGCACTTGGGGAAGGTTATGAAATAGCTTTGCCCTGTGTCTTCCAGTGTAAACTCTCCGGGATTTGGAGGCGCCGTGTGCGGGTTTACGGCGTTCCTAGTTTCGCTCGGGGATAGCGAAGATGAATGTGGTCATTAACGGGACCCTGGGTTTGCGACACCCAGGTTCCGGGGGCGCGAATGCGCCGAATTGAATTCGTACGAGAAGTTGGGCGCGCGCGGTGCTCAGTTCGGATGCTGGGTCTTAGTGGAGGGCGCAGCAATCGCGGCTCCGAGTTGATTCCCGATCGCATGTGCGGGAATCGCCGAGGTTTTTCCCCCGCGTTCCTCCTGCGGCGCTCCCCTCCGGAGCCGACGGCCGGGAGCTGCCTGGGCCGCGCTCCGGCACACGGCTGGCGATGACGGGGAGCGGGTCGGCTGTTCCTGGGTGCCAGCGTGCAGCTCGGGCGCCTGTTTGTTCTTAGGGGCGGTTCTGAATGAAACATTTTGGCGGGGGCTGAGGCCCGGGAGTTGTTGATCCCATTAAACATTTGTTTTAGCTCTCTCTCACAGAAGTGTGTTGACATTTTCTCTTGGGGGACCGCGGGGATAATGAATGGCACGTACTGTATTGTGTTCCTCGGAAAGCCGCAGGGTCCTGCAATAACATAAACACCCAGGGCTGGATTCATCCCAGATCCGAGCGGGACGGGCTCAGTGTTTACATCCGACGCTGGTCCCGAGCTGCAGCTCATGTGCAGAGTTTATTATTGCTTATGAAAACGCCCCTGCGCATACTCCTCAGCCTTATTTCTTTTTTTTTAATGATTTTTATTTTCCTGCTGCAGTTGCGCTCCCCGCTCTGCGTTTTCCTCGCAAAGCATCCGCGGGGGAGAAGGGGCGAGCTGGCTGGGGGTCGGGGTGGCTGGGCCCGGGGGTGGGGGGAGCAGCCGTGGGCTCTCCTCACCCCCAATTCGTTTTCTCTGGAGCGGGGAAGGGTTTCGCTGCCGCCTTTGTTCTCCCGCGGAGCCCCCGCCGCATTCTTCCCTTTTGCCATTATCATTTTGGTTAAACAGAGAGGCGAGCTGTGTACCATATGGATCATGTTAACAATTGCTTATCTGGAGCCAGTGTTTTCTCCTCCCTCCCTTTCCCCCGGCCTTTTTCTCCCTTCTGAGGTCTGCGTTGGGGCTTTTGCGGCATCTTGGGTCTGGTGCCGGCTCGACGCGGTCCCGTAACCCAACCTCTCCCCTTGCGGCCCGTCAGAGTTAATTCCCCAAGTTAAGAAGCGGAATAAAGGCTGAGGAATCTCCAAAGTGTGCCCTGGAACGCGGGAAATGCTTGGGAAAAGCCAGCGTGTCCACGCTCGTAGGTTCACGCCAGCAGTGGGCTTTGCCGCCAGTGCAGTGGAGGCTCCGTTTGCCTTTACTTGGGGAGGGGGGGACGGCCAGGAGATGATCCCGGCGCTGCTTTGCATGTTTGTGCAGACCCATGCAAGCTGGGGCCGGGGTTTTCCCAAATCCTCCCCTCCAGGCTGCTACCAGACCTGTGTCGAGGCACCTAAGTGGGCTGAAAGTTTTGAGCCCTTGCCCTGCGTCTGTCCTCTGCTCCGGGGCATTCCAGTAGCTGGAAGGACACAAAAAAAAAAAAAAAAAAAAAAAAAAGCTGTTATTTCTGGTGCCCAGATACAGATGCGAGGGCCTAACCTCAGGCCAAGGGAGTGGCCATCGGGTCACTTAATTCGCCTCCTTCTTCCCCCACGAAAAAGGTAAACACAAAAGCCTCCAGGAGCGTTCGCCTCCAAAGCCGGCATCACATCCCACAACAGCGCTGGCGGATTAGAAGGAATAAAACGATTCTGCGGGGCGCGTCATCACCTCCGTAGTGACGGCGTCGCCGGCGGCGTTAAAAAAAAAAATGCCTGGAAGGAGCCTGGAAGTGTGTGCCGGGTCTCGCTGGCGTTGGCAGATGCCGCGGGCTTTATCCGCATTAATTATTTTTGCATCCTCCTAGTCGGGGAGATATTCCTGAGGGTGGGAATGCCGCCACCGGATTTTTCTGCCAACAGCCAAATATTCTCCTCTCTCCCCTTCAGTCTCTGCTTTTCTGACGGTCGGGGGTCACGGCACCCCCCTGCCCTACAGCTGGCGGGAGAACGGTCGCGTGTAGGGCAGGAGGAATCCCTCAGTCCACAGCTCGTGGCAGCAGACGCGGGAGTGCCGGATTTGAGCGAGGATTCCTAAAGGGAATTTCCCTGCCGATGACATGAATGCATCTGGAGAAGTGACGGTGACCCTTGCGCTGGGCTGACCCTCGCCTTTACGCCACTGCAACCCCTTTGCAGTTCTGTTTTCTGAGCTCCGGCGATCATATGGCTGGAAGCGGAGCTTTGCCGTTTGGCAGGGCCGTCGGGAGGCTCTCGTCGCCGTCCTGGGGCAGATCCCGCTGCATCCAGCCCAGACCTCAGCTGGAATTCTGCAGCGTGCAGGGAAGGTTCAGGCTCGTGGCTCTGAGCATCTCGTTTGCTCGGCGCGCTCCCTTCCCTCCGCTCCGGCAAACCAGCCCCAGCTCGGGTGCGGGGGGGGAGGGGGGACGGGTCCTTCTCTTGTAGGTTTTTGGCAAAATAAGATGGTTTTTGTCCTTTTGGGGTGTGCGGGGGCGTGCTGGTTGGTGCATGTACTCTGTGGTGCTCTGGCTCCGGGAAGCTCGTCCCTGACGCCGGTGCCGTGAGGTCACACGCGTGCGTCACCGGCCGCCCCGTGCTCTCGTCCCAGGGGACACGCGTGCCAGCAGCGGCGCCCAGCTCCTGATCGAAGGGAGCCGTTGGGACTAAACCAGACTTTTATTAGCATTAAGCAGGAAAGTGCCCATTGCTGGATCAGCAGCCCAGTGGGGAATAAACCAGTTCTTCCCAGTGCCAGCCCTGGCGATTCCCAGTCCTGAGAAACCTTTGTAAGGTCCTGCCGCTGTGAGTTCATTGCCATGATTGCTTCTGGTCCATTTTCCTGATGGTTTTTCCTTTGGACTCGGCTTGTCCTTGTGCTCCGGGACGGTGAGAGGGGCTTTCCCTGCTCCTCTCCCTGTGGCTCTGAGCAGGATCCCGGTGCTTTTCCTGCTCCGCGAGCCCCGGTCTCGCTTTGCAGAGGATGCTGCTGCAGGTGCGGGCGCTGCCCAGGGCCAGTGGTGCCTCGGCAGCGCTGGGCTCGGGTCTCCCCTTCATGGGAACAAGAGTTTAAAGTCGGCACAGGCTCTCCGCAGGCAAAGTTTATTTTGCTGTGTACTGAGGGTGCTGTAAAATCTCCATCCTGGTCTTGTGGCCTGTTGTCAGCCGGAGCTAATGGTGGTTAAATTGTACAGATCGCGAGCACCATTTTTGCTCCGGTGGTGCATGCCTCGGGTCGCTTATCAGCAATGCCTGATCTTTACGGGGGCCCCAATAAACCCGGCCAAGGCCTCGCAGATGCTGCCGCCTTTGCGCCCAGCGCAGGGGAGGATGCAGACGGAAGGTTTGCTTCCCTTCTCCCGAGGGCAGGTGGCTCAATCATGGAAAAATCAGGCGTATGGGGTTCAGGGGTGGGATGGCAGGGTTAGGGGAACGGTTGGGCTTGGTCTGAAAGGGCTTTTCCAACCTCAACCATTCTGTGATATGTTGAATTGCAGGGATGCCGTCTGCTCCTCGCAGCCCTCGCCCCGGGCCGGGGTGTGCGCCGGGGTGCAATGCTTGGCTGGCAGAGCCGTGCTGCCCAGGAGAGTGTTTGCCCTCAGAAGAGGGCACTTTCCCCCAAGAAAGTGAAAACCGATGTCAAGACAAATTGCACTTTAACCCGCCCTTGTCTTGCCTACAGAAAAAAAGCTGAATAATAGCCGAATAAGTACCCCCCTCCCTGCCCCGGCCGCGCACGGAGGGGGAGCCTGCCCCTCACAAAGCCCCTGCTGTGTAAATAGAGGGGGGGTGCAGCAGAGGCACTGGGCTGGGGGGGACTCGTGGCATCAGGGCACACTGGAGCCCGGGTCCTCTCCCTGTGATTAATCTTCCTCAGCGTTGCTTTAGGCCGCTGAAGAGCAGGGGCTGCCGGGTGGCTTTGTCCGCTCGCTCGGCTCTGCCACGGCAAAGGGACGTTCCCCTCCGAAGAAGGGACGATGCCCTCGGGAGGGACGTTCCCTTCCGAAGGGTTGTTCCCCTCCGAAGCGGTTTCTTTCCTTTGGGAAGAGCCTGCCAAGCCCTTAACTCTGCTCCCTGTGTCCCGTGGCCTCCTGGAAGGGGATGATGTGGGTGTAATTGATGGCGAGCGGCCTAATGGCTGCAGAAATGTGTAATTAAAGGCCAGGGGTGACGTGCGGCGCGGCCGTGCTGCGCGCGGGAGGTTGAGTGCGGTTTGGGGGGCTTGTCCTGCCCGCCGTCGGGTCGCCCTGCGCGGGGTGCCCCGAGTGCCTGCCCCCCCCTCACCGGGGGGCCGCCGCGCTCCCCGGCTGACGCAGCGCGGTGCGGCGAGGCGGCAGAGCTGTGCGTGCGGCCTCTGCGCTGTGCGGGTAACGGGAAGGGTGGAGGCGCGGGGGTTCCCGTACCCATCCTGGCAGTGCTGTAGCTGGGTCTGGAATTACCAAATCCCTGGGACCAGCCCCATCCTGCCTCCTGTCCCCCGGGCTACGTCCCCATCCCAGCCCTGTGCTCTGGCTGGTTCATAGGATCATGGAATCATTTGGGATGGAAAAGCCCTTTCAGCTCCCCCAGCCCAACCGCCCCCCTACCCCTGCCATCCCACCCCCAAACCCTGGCCCTCAGCACCGCCCCTGCCCGGCTGTTAAATCCCCCCAGGGCTGGGGACTCGACCCCTTCCCTGGGCAGCCCCTTCCAGACCCTGACAGCCCTTAGGGGAAGGAATTGTTCCCCAGGCCCAACCTCACCCTGCCCTGGCACAACGTGAGGCCGTTTCCTCTTGTCCTCATTCCCAGAGTATCGGCTCCTCCTCCCTCCAAACACTGAATCAGGCCGTGTGTTGCAAACATAAATCTGCTTAAAATGCCGACGTGCCGTGAGCAGGTTGGGCTTTGTGAGGCCTGGCAGCCCTCGGCGGCGCCGCAGGGATGGGGCGATCCCTCCGGGGAACCCCTTGGGGCTGCACCCCGGCCCCGCTGGGTGAATCGGTGACGGCCGCGGGGGGGACGCTGTGCCTGGGATGGGTTACGGCAGCCTGAGAGCCCACGGAGGGGCTGCAGCCCCGGGTCTGCGAGTGGATGAACCCCGTGGGCTGGGTGCTGGCGTTGCCGTGCCGGGTGAGGGGCGCAGGGGACATGGGCATGGCGCACGCGGCCTCGGGGACGAGCGCTGCAGCCGCCTGTCACGGCGTTGTCCCCCGCTGGCTCTGGCCAGGATGTCCCTCCTGGCGGGAGCAGGATGGTGCTGTGCCCATGGCTCGCACCGAGTCCTGGTGGTTGCTCAGATGCCGGTGCGAGCGGACGGCGTGGCTGCCCAGGTCTTATTTTGGTATTTCCTCGCGTACGTCCCAGGCAGCGCGGGCACCTGCACGGCCCCTCTGCTGGTGTCGCTGGCGGGGACACGGGGACGCCTCTTCGTGTGACACTTGGCATCTTCACGCTCTTAGAAGAACAGGTTTTAGCAGCGGCGCTGAAGTCCCAACAATGTAAAAATACATGGGGAGCTGCAGGCTTGGAGATCCATTGGAGGTGCCACCAAATAATGAGATTTAAGAGAGACCTTTGGAAGCATCGTTCTTTTTTCCCACCGTGGTGTGGTGGATGCTCGGGGTCGATGAGGGCGACGTCCGTGCGTCGTGACACGGCTGCTGGGCCATGGGTGCTGGCGGGCAGCGCTCTCGGAGGTGGGCGTCTGCTGATAGGAAGATATTTCCATTTGCATCTCAATCACCACCAACCCCAGCAGCGGGGCCGTGGGGCCGAAGCCACCGGGCTCCGCGCGGGCAGGGCTGGGGGTCACGGCGTGGCTGCTGTTCGGTGCGAGCCAGGTACACACTCCAGGAATAATGTCGTTATGGATCTGACCTTGGGCTGTTCATATCCTCCTCCGACAAGGTGATTACTTTTTAATGAGTGGCTGCTGAAAAGGGAGGAAAATGAATTATTTCTGCCGTAGGATTAGCTCTGGCGGAGACAGGAGCGGCACTGCCCCGATCGATAGGCTCTCGCGCGGAGCCAGCCCGGCACCAAACTTCTCCCTGATTTCCCGGCGATGCCTTCACCCCGATGCTGCTGCTACCTTCTTATTCTTTAACCTTATTTTTTATTGCGAGCAGCAGCCCTGTAGCGGCATGTCGGGACGTTTGCACCCCGTGCTATATGATATATAATTATAATTGGTTTATAATAGCCACGTATCTGTGCAAACTCCTGGGGCACGGAAGGTGGGAGCCATCGGGGCGGCTGCTCCAAGTGTGGCACATGGGTCCCCAAAGTCGGAGTCCGTCCGTGCCGGCCCAGGCGTAGGGCAGAGGGGAGCCGCAGCCTCGGGTGTGGATGAGGGCAGCGGTGTCAGCGAAGAAAGAAGCCAAGAAAAGGGAACTTCTGGAAAATCCATTAGTGAATGGAGTGCAGGAGGGAGCTCGGCTTTTCAAGCTGCTGAGGCGGTGTTTAAAAAAGAATCCGTGAGTCAAAAGGGTTGTGAAAACAAAAGCCACCGAGAGGGCCTCCCCCAGCCCAGCTCTGGCCCCGCTGGGAGGCTGCGGGTGCTGAGGGCAGGGAAGGTGGCGCGCAGGGGATGGGGATGGGGTCCATCATCCCACAGGGTGTGAGACGGGGGCACCCGGGGACCGCAAGACAGGAGGTGCAGGAATGACGGAGGAGTTCTTTGCTCCGTTCCCTGCGGAGCGCGCTGCCTGGCAGGGCACTGAGGCGGAAAATACAACCGCGTTGCGCGGCGCTGGATAGGGCTGGGAGGCTCCCCAGAATTAGAGTTAATTAAGATTGATTCGTTCTGTGGAGGAGATGAGCTGGAGCATTGCTGCTGCCGCTGCGGACAGGCTCTAGTGCCCGGGGCAGGTTATCTCCCGGCTGCAGCCCGGTTCTCGTGTCCGCCGCAGCCCCTGGCACTGACCCTGGCCCAAGGCCAGATGTTGGAGAAGACAGACCAGGGGCTGGTGGCTCCTGCCTTGGCTTTTGTCCCCCAGGGAGTTTGTTATTGGAACTTCATTGGCAAAAACACCCTGGGAGGAGAGGGCTTGGGCAGGGGTGGGGGGTGCCTGGTCCCTGTCCCCTGGCCCCCTTCCCGAGCTGCAAAGCCTCTTCTGCATTTAATGACCTTCATCCAAGTGCTTGAGGGAAGATGAAGCGTAAGGGCAATGCTTTCTGCTTGGAAACACAAGTCATCTTAAATGGCTTTCAGCCTTCTGGGGTTTATGTGTATATCTGGGTTCGTGGAGCCCCCACCCACAGGGTCTGCCTCCGGCGTGCAGAGGGTGCAGGTCGGACCGTGGCTCCGCAGGGTGCAGCCGTGGCCCAGCAGCTGGGCTCAGCATCCAGGCCCGTAATGCTCTGGCTTTGCTGCTTCTCCTGCTGTTGTAGCGCAGACCCCAGAGGTTGCATCCCCTGGGCATCCCACCGACATCCTCCTGCACAGCGTCACCGGTCACCCGGCTGCCAGCTCGGGGCTGGGGGGGGCCGTCGGGAGAGCACGGCCCTCCAGATCCTCCTTCTGTGGGCTCAGGTGGGGTCAGGGTGTCCCTCTTGCGGGGGGATGTGATGAGTCCTGACGGGTTTCAACAAGTGGTTTTGAACGGAGCGGGGTCAGGACAAGTTTTTCAGAGCAGCCTCCGTCTGTGTGCTGACAGCGCGTCCTTTGCCGAGTGGCTTCTGCAGGAGCAGTGGTGGAGATGGCGTAAAGATGCCTTCAAACTGTTCCTCAGCATCCCTCTGTAGACCACGTGAATATGCAAATGCGCAGCCGAAGTCCCCGCAGATGGTTTCATGTGGCATGTTTCTAGATGGGCTTGTGGAGGGGATGGCCCCGGTCACGTCCATGCCAAGCGCGGACTTACAGCCCAGATGGGAGAAGCAGCGTCCTCTCCTCACCGCGTCCTCCAGCCTCGCTGTGGGTCGGGGGCAAAGTCCCACCTGGGACCGGGTGGTGGGACCGGCAGTTTTGGGGTATGCTCCCCACCCTTGCTGGCATGGCCGCTGTTATGCAGATTGCATGCAAATTGGGTCCATTTGACCTCCTGACCTTTTTATGGGACCACGTCTGTTTGGGGAAATGGTTCTGCTGATTAGAAATGGATTTTCCTCTCTAATGTAATCCTCTGAAAATGGGCTGGGTCCAACCCCAGGCCCTGGGGCGCTCGTCTGGCGTCAAGGAATGAAGTTTCGGTGCAGGGCGTCATTGCCGACAGGGATACAGGCAGCACCCGTGGGCCGTGGCGCCCTTCTCTGGAGCACGCTGAGGTTTCTCCTGCACCTTGAGCATCTGCCCTGAGTTGACCTTGAGGGGCAGTGGCTGTTGATGACCTGAACACTCAGTCATGCTCTTGCTAAAAACCTCCTTCCTGCCTGAGACCCATCCTTCGGGCAGCGCTCCGGTGGGGACCGCGGCTGGGACGTCACCCGAGGAACGTCCTCCAGCTGGCGCGGTGGGGCAGGCCGGGAGGGCTGGAGGAGAAGCGGCGGCGTGGCGGGGGGCGGGAATGCCGTTGGGGGGAGCTGTGTTTCGCACGCGCCGAAGCACATGCGTGGCGTGGAGTGGGCAGGACGGTGATGGATTGATGTGATAATTAATCTTGCAGGATTCATGCTCCTCTTCGAAGCCCTGGAGGGAGTGTGCCGGTGGTGTGGCAGGAGCAGGGGCTGGGGCAGGCCCACGCGTTGGTGGTTTCTAGACCCAAATAAATGGTTCAGCATTTTCGTCCCGTGTTCCTGGAGGTGGGTGCAAGGTTGAAGCCCAGCTCTCAGCAGTCCTGAGTGGGCCAGCAGACCCTGAAACCAGTGATGTTAAGAAAAATATAAATAGCAAGGAAGAGGCTGATTTTTTTTTTTTTCCACTTTTTTTTTAGGTCCTTTATATTGCTTCTCTTTCTCCCATCCATCTTATATTGAAAGGTGGGGTGAGATTCCGCAAATCCACTAACGCCAATCAGCTTGTTATTATTAATATCTGGATTTTATTGCCACATCCCGTTGATCCGGGGATTCCCAGGGCCATGCGCCGTGGGCGCTTCCCTCCTGGTGACATTTAGCTGAGGGTTCCTCCCCTCACCGTGACAGATGGGTGATGCTCAGCTGCTGCCGGGCCGAGCGGATCCATATTAATTTTTCATTTGCTGGCCGGGTGCTGGGGCAGCACAGATGGGCGATGGCCCGTTGGTCACTCCCGGCTCGTGCGGGTGTCCAGCTGCTCTGCACTTGATATATGAGCGGACAGAGCGGACGCTGGAGCCTTCGGCTCGCACCGGCCGGGAGGGAGATTGTTTCTCCTGGGGGTGGGGAGAGGGCACGGTGGGAGTTAGCCTAAATCCTTTTAACATATGTACATTGACCCTGCTCTGATTGCAATACCATCCCTCGCTTTGTCGGCACTGGTTAGGAGGGGACTGGGAATGTGGCGGACAAAGAAGCGCGCCTCCCCGATGGATTTGCCAAACAACCTGAGTTTGCCTTGGAGACCTTGGTGTTTGCGCTGTGGCAGCGTGCCGAGAAATTGGCTGCCCGGGCTCGGTCTGCAGGGGTGGGCTGGGGGATTTAAACGCCTCCCCCTTTGCGAATGCTGCCAGGTATGACACTTGGGTTGTATCGTGTCCAGGCGGGGCTTTGCGCTCCCCTGCCCCGAGCCTGGCTTTGGGACCGGCTCTGCCACCGGTTTAACTTGCCCCCGGGCTGTTCCACCTATCCTGGACCTGCCATGTAGGGATTTGCTAGAGACGGCTGCTGTCCAGCTTAAGCATAGAGCAGCCTGCAGGAATGTTGCTGTAGTCTGCCAGATTAGTGCTAAAACATTTCAAGAGCATTGCCACAACCCTGGGGTCCGCAGTGGGTGTAGGCGCGGTATCTGCACGGGTTATCGCTCGTTTAACGCTGTGATTCCACTCGCTGTTGCGCTTTGCCGATGCTGCTCTTAGGAGGCAGAGACAAACCCCAGCCCAGGGCGAGCTCCTGGCAGCAGGCGCCAAAAAGCTCATTAGGAAACGGCTCATTTAAAAGAAGAAAAAGTAATTTTCCTGCCTCCCGTTCACCGGGCAGACTTGAGTCCTAGCGCGCCTTTCGCCTTGAGGACATCGCTGCGGGGCCTGGGGCGTCTCCGCACGGACGCGGACGCCTCCCCGTGCCGCCAGTCCGGCTGCAGCAGCGAAGCCTCGGTGCAGGAGCTGCGTTGGTGTGGGGCTGCGTTTGTGCCGTGGGTGCTCGGTCCTGGTCTGGACCTGCCTTCAGGTACCGGTAGCAAAATCCAGCGTGGGAGATCCGTCACACACGGCATCCCTGGTACGAGAAGTCTCGCTGGAGGCTGGGCTGGGAAACAGGACTCCCAGCATCCAGGTTTGCTCCCTCCGTGCCCAAAGTTTGCGTGGCAGAGAATTAAAAAACCAGGAACTCGGCAGCCTCTGGAACCAGGACGGGCTCTCCCGGCCTGGGAAGCCGCTCGCCTCGGCCGCGCTGCTGCGGGTAATTGCAGGGATAATGAAACTGCCCAACGTCTTTTGAAAAAAAGCATAAATCCTCCAAGCTGGCAGCTCTGCAGGAAAAGGAGCTGTCATCGTTTAAACCAGCAAGACAGCGGCAGCACGAGCGAAGCGTCGTGCAGGCGGCTCACGGGCACGTCCCTGCGCTGGGAGCCGACGGCGGCAGCGCCTGCTCCGTCCCTGGGGCTGGGAGGCTTCTGCGGGGCAGCGCGGGCTGTGCAAGGGGACGTCGAGACGTGTGGCCTCTGGGCTGACCTTGGCGGGGTCCTGGGTGCCGGGCTGGGTTTAAACCCTGGCTTTAGCGCATCCTCAGCTTGGGCGTGTTTGCTCTTTGCGTGCTCCCTCTCCTTCTTTGCCCTCCAAATCCATTCCGACCCTTTCCTAATCTCCCTAGGGATGCTGGATTGCTGCAGCCATCAGCATATGCTGCCTGCGGGTCGTCTCCGTCTCTGCCCGTCTCGCTTTTGCCCTGAGTTTTTACGTGCCAGCGTTAGCGATGGGCGCGTGTACGCGGAGCTGGGACGCGAGCACGTAAAACACGTGTACAGGCGTGCGCGCGTACGAGGGCCGGGGGTGAGATGTTTGTGCTCCAACAAAGGCGGCTGGCGCCGGGATGCTGCTTGGGGGGACCCTGTGTCCCTGCAGCCTCGTGGCTGCGCCTGAAATTCCCGGACGAGAGCTCTTCCCTGGTGGGGGGGAGGGTGCACACCCCATCCCCAGCGCTGAGCCGTTGGACACCCTCGGCGGTGCGCGCCCCGCTAAAAAGCCCCCGAACAAAAGCCCAGTTCAGAGTCGCTGCTGAATAGATTAACAAGATTTCCATAATTAGGGCGGGCGGGAACAATAGGATTCTCCCCTGCCCAGCCCCCCCCGGCTGCCTTTGTCTTGCGCTGGGGATAATGGGCAGCAGCGAGGGTGGGAACTGGCCCGGCCATTTGGTCACTGGACAGTAATTTTCTCACACTGCCAAGGGGAGCATTGAAACATCTGTCCCGCTCGGCCGCCTCATTCACCTCCCATCTCAAACCCCTGACAACTTCTCCCTGCGCCGGCCCTCCCCCTCTGCCTGGTTTTCCAGGGTGCAACTGGGTTTTCCGGGGGGTTTTGGCTTTTCTTCTTCCAAATGCATCCCTGCCTTTAAAGGGGTCGGGTGGAGGCGGCTTCGCTTCTGGGTCCTCTCGTGCTTGGGTTTGCTTTGGTGGCAGCAGCCCTGGTGCAAACCCGCCCCCGCCCCCTTTTCTGGCAGCGGCGTCGCCGTTTTGCTTGGGGCTGGGGCTGGAGGAGCTTGGTGAGGTTCCAGCCGTGCGCCGCGGCCTCAGCCACCCTCTTGCAGACCCTTAGAAAAGCCGTTCCCATCGCAGCGCTTATTTGCAGCCACGGGTTTTTAGCTGGCGCCGGAGCTGTGGGCATCGGGCGCTGGGGTTGATCCCTGCTGTGGGGGAGACGTTGGGCGCTCCCCGGAGCAGCGGCCGCTGTCCCGCAGGGTTTGGGTCTGTCCTCGGGGCACGTTGTCCGCAGGAACCACGCTGCTGTGTCGCGGGGGAAGGCAGGCACGGAGTGGCTTGGGCTGCCAGGTCCTCCCTTCTCCGGGAGGGATGGGTGAGGGCGAGGGGGGCCGTGCCACCGTCTGGGGCGCCTGCGGAAGGAACAGCCTGGAAACGCCGCCGGGATTTCCCAGTCGTGGTGGTGGTGGTGGCGCCTCGTGCTGCTCTGCACTGAGCCCCGTGCTGGAGCAATCGCCACCTCCCAGGCACCTCCCAAACCCCTTCCCTCCTCCCCTGAGCCCCCAGCATTTGTGGTCTGTATTTTTGGGGGGGCAGAAGGAGCTGCAGTCTGCACTTGTAGCACGCCCCGCGCTGCCGCACAGTGCTCTGGGCAGGGATGGAAACTCCGGGTGCTTTAGTTCCTTCAAAAAAAAAAAAAAAAAAAAAATTAAGAAATGCCGTATTGCTGGCGGAGTTGTCCGAACACCCCCCCCCCCCCCCCCCCCCCCTCCCCCCTCCACGCTACTTCCGAGACAGGGAAGCCCCCCCCCCCCGGTCCTTCTCCGCCCAGCCAGACCCCATGTACAGCTCGGGGGCGCAGGTTTATGGGGCAGCTTCTCCTTTGTGTGCCTGAGAAAGGGCCCTTTCCCGCAGGCTCTCGGGGCTGGCTCTGCCGGAGCGTTCGTCCGGCAGGAGCGCTTTAATAATGGCCGGTAAATGCCGGGAGGATGCCGGATAAAGCCCCGCAAAGCCGCCATTGAAATCCTCTTGTGGAAGTTTGATATCCAAAGTGGAAGTACAAATGCCGTATAAGTCAATTAAAGCATTAAGTAATCTAATTGTGCTGCGGTCACAAAGTGGCTTAAAGGCTGAGAGGGGCGAGTGAATGGTGCAGGAGGTCCCCTCCCGGCTCCTGCTTTAGCCGTGCCCCGGGGCTTTGGGCAGAAGGACGGGGGGGGGGGGGGGGCACCTGCGCTGGGGGTGGTGATGGGGGACGCTGCCACCACCCTCTGTGGGTGCTCGGGGGCCCTGCGGTATTTGGGGGCTGAACAAGAGAGGGTGATGCCGACCTCAGCATCCCCATGATGCGGAGCCGTGGGGTGACAGGGACATGGGGGTGGGGGAGAGCAGTGATGCAGGGGCAGGGGGCTGAGCGGGGACCCCAGCAGGTCCTGCAGAGCCCCCCCGGGATGCGTTTCCCCCCCAGATGCGTTTCCCACCCGTGGCCATTGCAGCCCCAGGGCAGGGGTGGGTCTGGATGCGGCCGTGGCGTTTTGGGTCTTTCCCTTTGCAGCAGGAATTGTTTTGGTGGGGCCGCGCACAGCCCAGCAGTGCCGGCACCGGTGCCGGGGGGCGAGCAAGGGGCTGCGGCAAAGGCTGGCGCTCAGCCCGGGGTGACGAGCTCCTTCCCACATGGAGGCGGGTGCGATGCAGCCCCGATTTCCCCAGCCACCTGGCTACACGCTATTAATATTATACGCATTATAATTATAATATTATCATTATACTCTGCTCCAGGTGGGGCACCTCAGGGCAGGGCCGTCCGCTGGCTGCACGTGCTGGTGCTCGGTGCCGCAGCGCTGCCGGCAGCACTGGGGCTGCACCGTTTGCGTTGCCGTGCTTTGATAACCTGAATATTTTATCCTGTTGGACAGCGTTCCCATCAAAGCTTGGGCTGGCTGGACTCTCTGGAGCGCTCGTGGTTGCTCTTCCTGTGGGATATTTGCACTGGTGGTGGCGGTCAAGGGGATTTTTGCATGGAAAATTGAGAGAGTGAGCATGACTGGGAGCGCATGTTTGTGGTCAGGAGGTGCAAGGCCGTGCCGGAGGACAGGGCCCTGTGGGGTTTTGGAGATTCCCGGTGCAGAGAGGTGCTCGTCCCTGTTCCGCTGCTCTCACCCTGCACTGTCCTGTCCCCCCCGCTCCAGGTCTGTTGAAGATGCACTGGTCACCAGAGCATGCCCAGTCCCTAAACCAGTGGCCAGAGCAGCACCTCGACGTCTCCTCCACCACCTCCTCACCTGCCCACAAGTCCGACCTCTACCCCAGCACCCGCCAGCGCTTCAACTACGCCTGGGCCAACGACGACATCTCCGCGCTCACCGCCTCCAACCTCCTCAAGAGGTACGCCGAGAAGTACTCGGGGGTGCTGGACGCGCCCTACGAGCGCCCGGCGCTCAGCGGCTACGGGGATGGAGCCTTCGGGCCGGTTAACGGGCAGAAGGGGGATGGGGAGCCCTGGCCGGTGGCCCACGGCTCCGACGGCGCCTACCCCCTGACCCCCATCCATGATGGCCTCCCCGGTGCCAAGGGGGTGGTGCCGCCTGCCGTCCCCCCCAGCGGCGGGGCCATCGGGCTCGGCGGCTCCCCTGTGGTGTCGGCCAACCTCGCCGATCCCATGTACCCCGGTAACTCCTGCGGAGGAGCCGCTGCTGGCTCCGGCGGGCTCGGGTCATCTCAGGAGTACCCCTCAGGCTATGGTGGCACCTACTTGCCCTCCGGCTACTGTACCCAGCCGGCGGCAGCGCTTCCCCCCCCGCACCCCCCTGCCCTCCACGGCTCAGGGCTCCTGCAGCCCCCACACCCCTCGCCCGCCCTGGTGCCGGGCTACGGCTCCTCCGGCCCCATGTACAACTATGCCGCCAGCAGCTACCCACCGCAGCCGGGCTACGGCACCATCCACCCGCCCCATCCCTCCGCCTCCTACCTGCCCTCCGGCATCGCGGCGCCCACCCCCATCCCAGCCCCGCCGCCCGCTGCCCGCCCGCCCGGGGTCCCCGGCTACGGCTACCAGGGCGCTGGCTTGGCCCCCCTGGCCGTGCCGCCCCTCGGCACCGAGGCGGCGGGCGCCCTGAAGAGGAAGGCTTTCGACATCTCTGGTGGGGAGGATGAGGGGGAGGGCAGGTACAGGAAATACAGCTATGAGCAGCCAAAGTCCCCCTACCCCATGTCAGACAACGGTGAGTGCCGGGGCAATGGGTTTGGCGGCAGCGCCGAGTCCCCCCAGGTGGCCTTCAAGCCCGGGAAGCGGCCGGCGGGAGCTGGGAACGCCGAGGAGCATGCCAGCAAGTATGGCGGGCAGCCGATGAAGAGTATGGTCTCACCACCCTACGGCGCTGGGGATGCTCCGCTGCGGTCGGCAGAGCCCTTTGAGAAGTTCAGCCCCCCCCTCGCCAACGGGGAGCGGGCGGCTGAGCCGGGACCCCCCTTCCCGCTGCGGCTGCCCCCCAAAGCGCCGGTCTTCAGCAGCCCGCCAGTGGAGGAGCAGCCCAAGAATGTCGACCCCCTGGTCTTGGAGCTGGTGAACACGAAGATCGTGGAGCGGGGGCCGCCCGTGCAGTGGACAGACATCGCTGGGCAGGTCTCCGTGAAGGCTGCCATCGAGGAGGAGCTGGTGTGGCCCATCCTGCGTCCTGGTGCCTACACGGGGGTGAGCCGGCCACCCCGAACCATCCTGCTGTTCGGTCCCCGCGGCACAGGGAAGACCCTGCTGAGCCGGTGCATCTCCACCCAGCTGGGCTCCACCTTGCTGAGGCTCAGCGGGACAACCCTGCTCTCCACCTGGAAAGCCGAAGCCGAGAAGATCCTGCAGACTGTCTTCTTCATGGCCAGCTGCCGGCAGCCCGCGGTCGTGCTCATCACTGAGGCCGAATCCTTGCTGGTGGCCCGGGCTGGCGAGGACAGCACCCAGGTGAGCAACCTCAAGTCCCAGCTCCTCTCCTACCTGGACAACGTGGCTACCTCATCCGAGCAGAACGTGGTCGTAATTGGGACCACCTCCCGGCCTGGCAGCATGGACGAAGCTTCCCACCGGCGTTTTGCCAAGCGGTTCTACGTCTCCCCGCCAGACAGCATCGCCCGCCGGCAGATCCTCCATCACGTCCTGGCTCAGCAGAGCTCCTGCCTGAGCGAGCGGGAGATGGCCTCCCTGGTGCAGCACACGGAGAACTTTTCGGGCAGCGAGCTGGTTCAGCTCTGCCAGCACGCCGGGGCCACCACGCTCCACGGTTTGCCGGGCCAGCTCCAGCCCACCTCCTACCAGGCCTTTGAGAAGGCATTCTGCAAGGTCCGCCCCGCCGCCTCCCAGAAGGAGCTGGACTTGTTCCTGGAGTGGGATAAAATGTACGGCACCAGGCACTGATGGCGCGGCATCGGGGGGACGGGGGCGTGGGGACGGACCCTTCGCCACAGCCCGAGGCTCCAGGGGCAGTTTTGGGACTTGGCCGATGAATGCAGGGTTTGGAGGGGCCGGGTTGGGGTCTGCGGGGGCTCTGGTTCTCCCCCAGAGCCACGCCAGGGCCAGCCCCTCCCTCCCAAAGCGCAGGAGGCCTGCGGCCAGCCCCGGCGGCAGCACGCCAGACCCCTTCTTTATTATTTGGGACTCGGCCGGGCTTTTCCTCTCGTTGGTTTTTTGGAAGCCGTTGCCTGCTGAACTCAGGATAACCTATTTATTATTTTCCCATTCATCCGTCCTTGGACCAGCAATGCAGCGGGCGGGGCTGGAGGCGTTTCGGGATCTGGCTTTCCTGCGCCGGATGCACGAGCTCCCCCATCTACCCAGAGGCTCCATTATTCTTATTATTAATTTTTTTTGGATCGCTTTTATCGTTCCGAACAGAAATACCTCGGGCGCCTCTGAGCAAAGCAGCCCCCTCGCACATGGCGTGAGCAGCCCAGCGGTGATGTCCTTGATCGGGGCGGGGGGGGAAGTGGGAGGGGACGCAAAACCAGGGGGGGTTGCAGTAAAATGCTGTAGATTGTTTAATATTCTAGACGTGGGCTTTTATTTTTGTAAGGTTTGTAGTATTTTGGGGTTTTTTTGGTTTTTTTCTTTTTAACTACTCAGGAAAAGAATTACCTCAGAAAAAAAAAAAAGAAATAAAACCTGAATGTGTTTTTAAAACCTCTTTTTACCTCCTCAGAAAAGGGAAAAAGAGATTTTTTTAAAGAGTTTCCAGACCTGGGACAAAGCTGCCTTCGTGCATTTGCTTCCAAAAAGGGCGACACAGAGAAGGAAGAAAGAAAAGGAAAAAAAAAAACTTGAAGCTGTTACAAAGATGAAAGTTGAATGTATTCCGGTTGCTTTTCAGGTCCCTTAGGCCATAATTTTATTTTAATTTGTTTTGGTTTAACATCGTTATCGTAGCGTTTGGTGGAGTAACGTGTCTTCAATGGGAAGGGTTAGTGCCATAGTTTGGAAACCGTCGCTAGCACCACTTTTTGGATGGGGCTGGGTCTGTCACCCTCCAGCATCTCCCAGCGCACCTGGGGCCGGGTGGTCAGGGGGGGGCACCTGCCCCTGAGCAAGACTGGGGCCCGGTGGGGGGGGTGGATCCTCCTCCTCCTCCTCCTCCTGGTGTCCTTTTTGCACTGGGGATGGGGCCGTGCCAGGAAGGGTGCCACTCGCTCCCTTTTCACCCCAAAATAAGGGATTTTTGGCTTCCCACCACGGTTGCCGAGTGCCGAGAAGCGCCAGCAGAGGCTGGTGGTGGCCTCAAAGTTTGGGGAAATCACTTCCTCCCCCCACCCCCCAAAAAAAAAGTCTGGCGGGGCTGAGCGCAAGCGGTGGGGTTTTGCCCCAGGTGCTCTTGGCTCCCGCTCCGTCCCGGGGGCTGCGGCCACCGCTGGGGTCAGGACTGGGCCCAGCTCCCGCCTTGTTGCCCACTGGCCAGTGCAAAGCTGCCTTGCACAGAGGGTGACCCTGCTGCACCCCCCCCCCACCTCCCCCAGCCACCTTGCCTTGCCTTGCCCGGTGGTGTTGGCTTTTTTCTTTTCCCAATTAAAAAAATACCAATTTTTTTAATGTTTATTGTTTTTTTAGAGCTCTATATTGTACAGGGGGAGGCAGCTGCTCCGCTGCCACCCGACGGCACCGGCCGCTGCTCAGAGCAGCCCCCCCAGAACCTCAGGGTCTGTGCACACAGATTGGGGGACGCCCCCCTTTGTGGGGGCTCCCTCCCCATTGCAGGAGCGAGGTGTCTGCCAACTTTGGGACATTTTTCCCAGTTTTTTTTTTTTTTTTTTTCAGTTTAAGTTTAAGCGTGCACGGGTGCGTGCGCAAAGGGCATTCCCGGGGCAGACGCCTCCCCCCCTGCCCCCTCCTCCTTCCTCCAAAAAGTGGTACTGAGTTCCTGAAGACTTTTTATTATTATTATTATTATTATTATTATTATTATTATCATATTTGACTTTGTACACTCTCTGTAACCATTTCTACCTCATTTTGCAACGTATTGTACATGAAAGTATTTAATTCATGGCTTGTTGATGTCGGAAGAAGAAAAGCTTTTGCGCTGTAACCGTCTACCTCAAGAAATGCTGTATTTTAAAAAAAAAAAAAAAAAAAGTATTACACAGTATTAAAGAGATTACACGAACGCCCCTGGCTGAGAGCCTGTGGTGCATTCCCCCAGCTCTCTCCCGCACACACCCCCCCCCCCCCCAGCTTTTTCAGCCCCCCCCAGGGGGGGCGGGTACAGGGGGGGGGGGGATTGCAGGGGACAGGGGTATAGGGATGGGGGGAGGGGGTGTTAAAGGGGGGGGTGGTTTGCAGCCAGGGGAGGGGCAGAGCCTCAGCCCTCCCCCACCTTGTTAGGGGTGATGGGGTCCAGGTCTACCCTGTCCCCTCGTTAGGGGCAGTTGGAGGGTCCAGGTCTGCCCCGTCCCCTCGTTAGGGGCAGTTGGAGGGTCCAGGTCTGCCCCGTCCCCTCGTTAGGGGCAGTTGGAGGGTCCAGGTCTGCCCCGTCCCCTCGTTAGGGCAGTGGTACTGGAAGGAACTGGCTGGGGCCGCTGGGCACTGTGGTCCTGCTGAGGAGGGGGTCCCTGCTGGAAAGGCCCCCCCAGGCCCTGGGGTGTTCATGGGGGGCTGAGGCGGGTTTGGGTGCTGCTGGTGAGGACCCATCCAGCTCCTGCAGGTGCGAGGGGTGGCAGGGGGGGCCAGGGGACGCCAGGAGGGGGCTTTGCCTGTGCTGCCTGACTGTGAGCTTTGCCCTCTGGTGCCTGGGCTGGCTCGGGTTTGCTGCTGGGTTCGTTTTTGCCAGTTGGGTCAAATATTCAGCTTTTTGAAGCTGCACTTGCATGGAGCCCCACTGCTCCCCCACCATTTATTTCTCAAAGTTTCCTGTAACTCATGAATTACGGAACGTTTGTTTATTGGAGGCCCATGGCCCCCGCGTTCCCATTAGTTTTGTTACGTCCTTGGGCAATTGGGTATCCTAAAATTCAGTTAATTCAGTTGATCCGGCAGCTTCCGAGCCGCAGGAGCAATGCTGAGTGAGCCGGGCAGCGCTTCGCTCCGGTCAGGAACAGCGTGGCTGCAATTTCAGCGTTGCTGTGAGCATGGCGTAGGGGATCCCTGCAGAACCCCCCGGCTTCTGGCTCCACACCCAGCTCCGGAGTTAAGCCCACTGGAGAGGGGCCCTGTGGCAATTAGGGGAGGCTTCAGGGTGTTTCGGTGCATGGGAGGGTGAGGAATCGGGCGCCGTAGCCCCCGGTACGGGAGGGGACACGGTGGCATCCCTGGCCGGTGGCCAGGAGGTGCACGGAGTCTTTGTGCTGATGCTGGCGCATTCGGAACAATGCAGCAGCTCCAGCCTTTTATCGGGACCCCTGAGGTTACTGTGCTATGAATAAATTATGTGGTGGATGGGCTGTGGAGTCACGAGTGGGAAAATGGGAGGAAGGCTCCCTCCTCCTCCTCTTCCTCCTCCTCCTGCGGCGAAGGGGCGCTGGGGCCTCCCCGCTCCTAAGCCTTGCAGGGGCTCTTTGCGCTTCGCAGCTTTGCTTTGTCCGGCCCCGTGGCGCCAGGGCGAGGTTTGGGATTTGCCTCGACCGGGGTCGCAGGTGGTGCCGGGCCACTCCTGGCTTTAAGGGGCCTCCCTGGCTCGGCTGCGGCCAGCACTGTTTGGTTTTGTTGCGGAGCCCAGCCGTAGCCGGCACAGTGTCTCCATCCACGAGCAAAGCCAGTGGGACGGGGAGCTGGGGCTGGGGCGCCCCTCGCCGGGGCCGTGCATTCGAGCTGGTTATCCCACCGGGATATCCCCAGCTGGCGACAACGCCAGGCTTGGCTACGGACTGGCCCTAGCGGGGATGTGCTGGCGCAGGGAGGCAAGGCGGCCGCTTCCCGGCATCTCGGGTTATTACGATGAATCTGCGGCCAGACTCTAACCTTTCGGAGGCTCCATTCCACAAAACTCGTGAAACCTGCCTGCTTTCCCTAAATCCAGGCCAAGTCCTGTGCAGGATGTGCTGGGTGAATGGTGCCGGCATTCCTGGCATTCCTCCCCAGCCTGGCCACGTGTGCCGGACGATGGGACATGCACGAGCATTTCCTCCTGCCCTGTTGGCTTCATGCATCTGCCCTGGCTGTGTTTTCCTCCTGGGGAGACCCAGAGTATGGTCCTGGCTCCTCCACAGACTGTCCCGGTGCTGCCTAGATTCCCCCCCTCCCCAAGAGACATTCCCAAATCTTTGGGCAGCGAGGATGGGGAGGAGCGTTTCCAGGGGTGGTAGCAGCAAGATGACGGCAGCAGTGGTGGCAGTCCTGGAATCTGGCATCTTTAGGGAAAAAAACCCTCCCTGTCGCTGGTGCAAAATGCGACGTTGCAGGGATGGGGCCGGCAAAAGCCATCCGGGACCACGTGCTTCCCTTCAGGGCTCCCATCCAAGGCAGGAGTGGAGCAGCAGCATTTGAGTTACCTTCTGCGGTGAGATGTAATGAGGGTAGCGAGGACAAAGTGGTCTGGTTGGAAAAGGCCATGGGATGGCTGCCGCCCTGGCTGGGTTTGGTGTTTTCATGCAGATTTGTTCATTTTTGGGTTGGGTGCTGGGCTCATAGGCAGGGGGTTATGAGGGAACCCGGGCGGCTCTGAGCCTGTTTGGTGCCATGGTTCAGCTCTCAGCAAGGCAGAAATGCCTGGAAAAGCCTCCTGTGAGTCCCCACAGAGCTGAGACCCTGGCGTGGGGGAGAAGGACCCGAAATCACCCCAAAACCCTGCCCCGGCGAGGCGGCTGCAGCGGGAGGTGTTTGCTTGGCGGCTTTGGGGCTCTGCAGCTGCGGTTTCCCATCTCTGTATTTATGCTCCCAAAGGAGCTGTGCAGGGCCCTTCCCTCTGTCCCTGTTAGCCCCCCCGGGGAGACGGGACGCGTTTCAGAGCTGTGGCTTTCAACCCCCCGGAGCAGGGCTGCCCATCACTGTCATCTTTATGAGGGTCCTAAAAATCCTCGTGGAAGGATGAGGCCCTCGGGCACGGGCACATCTGGCAGCTTCGCTGCTTGGAGGAGGCTTGGAGAAAGCTGATGCCCGGCCCAAGCTTCCACACTGGGGTTCTTTGGGGAGATCTGGGGCAATCGCAGCTTTATGGCCACCCTTATTAAAAAGCAGGCGTGCTGGTGGCGCCTGGCTGTGGCTGCATTGCCACCTCGTGGTTGTGGGGTCCTCGCCCGATCCACGAGTAAAACCGCTCGGGTTAAGCTTGACTCTGTTCCATGGAGTGGGAGAGGAAAACGTGGGTTCCTGGAGGGGTGTGGGCGGGGTCTGTATGCCTCTTTGGGGAGGGAAAGGGGAGCTGCTGCCCTTGCTTTGGGGCCTTCAGGAGATGGGAGGAGGGTGGTGGAGATGTCCCTGCCAATGCTGAAGGTGCCCTGAAGCCCCTTGCGGCCAGCATGGAATTCCCAGCCCTTTGGTTTGGGTCTGCTGGGAATCGAGGGACCGTTTAGTCTGTCCCTGTGTCCCCATTCTGCAAGTGTTTGGTGTCTGAGCAGACAGCTCGGAGGGGCTGAACTGGGAAGGGGAGGGATACTGGGAGGGACACCAGCCTGGAGGCAAGGGGCTGAGCAGGGGTAAGGTAACGCGGGCGGGAGATGCGCAGTCCTGGGGGGTGACATGGGACAATGCACTGGGGGGACAAGGGACATGTCTCTGGAATGCACTGGCTTGTGAGGTCTGACTGGGGCGGGCGAGGAGACTCTCTGGGAGCCTGGAGTGATGCTGGCGCCCGTGGGACTCATCCTGCTCTTGCTGGCAGTGGACGGCTGGTGCAAGGACACAGTAGCAGCCAATGTGGGCAGTCACACCATGAGCCGCATCGCCGAGCTGCTGTCCCGCTCCAAGTGCTGCCAGCTCCAGGGGTGGCTGGCAGGGCCTGATGGGGACTTGGGGGAGTGGGAGCTGGAGCTGCTCTCCGAGGAGAGGAACGCCATCCGCCCCCGGGACCTCCGCGGCCCCACGGGATGCTCGGAGGCTCTACGGGACTGGCTGGAGACAGTGGGAGAGGTGATGACCTGGGACCAGCTGGCCTGTGGCCTCCACCAAATTGGGTGCCCCAGCATCGCCCGAGAGCTGGGGAAAAACCTGAACCAGGACAGGAGCCTGGAGCTGTGGAAGAATGTGGAGGAGTACGGCCGCACTGTGCAGCACCTCACCTCCTCCCTGCTGCTGGAGGGTGAGCAGCACGGTGGGGCGCGGGGCAGGAGGGCCCCGGCCAGGGACGTGGGGGACCTGTGCTTCGAGAGGCGCCCGCCCTCCCCCGTGAGCCTGGTTTTATCCCCTTCACGACAGCTGCCACCTCTATGCACCAGGACAGCATATAAGGTGTAGAGGAGCGGTTCTCCGGCTGCCTGAGACGGGTATGGCTGAAGATCCAAGTACTCGGGATACTCCACCAACTATGGAGAGACCCAGAGGGCTCAGAAATGATCCTGAAATACTGCATGAAATTGCCTTCCAAGAGGAAAGGCTAGGGGTGTGCAAATACATCTTTTTGGCTCATGAACGCTTGGTTTTCCCTAAAGCCACGTGTCATGGTTTGAGTGTCAGGAAACATTTCTTGGCCAAAGCAGCTCTGTTGGAAAAGAGCACTTGCTTCTCTTGCCACGGGACCTCTCATCTCCCCAGAAGGGACCACAAAAATCCCAGCGTGAACAGCTCGTGAAAGAGCGTACTGCTTTGGGGAATCTCCTGCTGCTCCAGGAAGAGAAAGTTGCCCTCCAATTGCATACACACCTTGGTGATCTTACCACCGGTGAAATCTTCAAACCTTTTCAGGCAGACCATGAGAACCTTGGGCGGGCCGTGGACTGTAAACCTCTTGGATGCTGCAACCATCTTGTCACACCTTGAAACCAAGCACAGAGCTAAGTGCTGAAATGCACCCTCCTATCTGGCCCCAAGGACGCCACACAAGTTTTCCGCTCTCACACAGCCTTAGGCAACAATTTCAAGGCTATTCAGCAGCAGAAGGCCATATTTAAAAAACTGCTGCATCTCATTACTATGCATCCAACCGGTGTGACAAGATGGCTTATGCTCCACGACATGCAAAGTCTTCATGCAGGATCTAGCATTAATATGTCATTAGGAATCATCTTACTTGTTACATTTAAAGTAGTTTTTGAAATCCAGCCGCTCAGGTTTCACAAACTCATCCAGGGCTGCGGTAAACATATGAGGCTTCCGGGACGAGTGAGAAAGGAGAGCCCTGAGCTGGAGAAATGCCGTCAGTGGGACAGTGTAGGCTACCAAAAGCCCCACAGTCGTTGGGGCTCAAAGCTTTCTTCTCTACTCCAGGGCCCGACGTTCGCACTCACTTGCACACGAGCCCCGGCGCCTCCCGGGACCCAAATTTGCAAACGTCCAGGGATTTCTCCCACACCAGAACAGCCAAAAGCTATACCCGTGCATCAGCGGGACATACTACCCTACCAAAAGCCCCACAGTTGTTGGGGCTCAGGGCTTTCTCCTCTACTCCACTGCCCAATGTTATCAAAGTGTTCCCAGGTGTGGTGGCTTGACCTTGTCTGCCGGTTCATCGTTTTGATGTTGTTCAGTGGCACGGCTTTTGGGCATGTGAGCATCTACATGATCTACCTTTATGTCCTGGTTTCAGCTGGGATAGAGTTAATTTTCTTCACAGAAGCTAGCATAGTGCCGTGCTTTGGATTTAGTGCTAGAAGAATGTTGATAACACACTGATGTTTTTAGTTGTTGCCAAGTAGTGCTGAGACTGCTCAAGGACTTTTTGAGCTTCTCCTGCTCGGCCAGGGGCATAACAAGCTGGGAGTACAGCACAGCTAGCACAGCTAACACAAACTGACCAAAGAGCTATTCCATACCATATAACGTCATGCTCGGGGGGGTTTAGTCGGTCAGTCAGTCGGTCGGTTCGGTCGCAGGGAGAGTGGTCGCTGCTTGGGGACTGATCGTGGCTCGGGGAGTAATTGCTGCTCGGGACGGGCTGGGCATCGGTCGGCGGGTGGTGAGCAATTGCATTGTGCATCATTCGTTTTGTATATTCTGTATATTTTGTTATCATTCTCATTATTACTATTATTATTATTATTTTCTCTTATTAAACTGTCTTTATCTCAGCCCTCGGCTCTAACCTTTTATTCCTTCCAGATTCTCTCCCCCATCCCACTGAGGGGAGGGGGGGGAGTGAGCGAGCGGCTGCGTGGTGCTTAGTTGCCAGCCGGGTTAAACCACGACACTTTAGAGCCATGTTTTCTACCCAGGCAGTGTTGTCCTACCATAACACAGCAGCTCAGATGGGTTTTCCTCTGTGCTTCCAATTGGTCTTTTTCCACTGCTGTAGCCAGCCCCATAGGGCATTAGCCACTATCCAGGAGTCAATATAGAGTACTGGCCACTTTTCTCATTCAGTGATCTTTAGGGCTAGTTGAATGGCTGTAACTTCTGCAAGCTGACTTGACTCACCTTCTCCTTCAGTGGCCTCAATGCTGAAGAAGAAGAGTGTGAGGAGGAAGGAGAAGCGGAGGCACCGCGTGATGATTTGACTGCAACTGACTGTACCCTGTTACTTTTTACACCTTTTTCTACATCTGCCTCTTTCTATCGCCCTGTCCCTATTTGTTCTTGCCTATGTTTCTTGTACCCTGTTGCTTTCAGAATTTTTCTTTCTACATCTACCTCTATCCGGGTCC